>VZTJ01002485.1:351408-404630 GCA_013397795.1 Orthonyx spaldingii | reverse complement strand
CGGGTGACTCAGCAGAACAAGAAACTTTCGTCCCTGTGAGGGTGGGGATGCCCTGGCACAGGTTGCCCAGAGAAGCTGTGGCTGCCCCATCCCTGGAAGTGCTCCAGGCAGGTTGTACAGGACTCAGAGCAACCTGGTCTAGTGGGAGGTGTCCTTGCCCATGGCAAGGGGGTTGGAATGGGAAGATGTGTAAGGCCCCTTCCAATCCCAACCATTCTGTTATTCTGTAGTCAGAAAAAACCCATTTTGCTCCAGCTGGAGCAGAGCTGTACTCAGACAGACCAGTGACTAAACTGACCTGCAGAACCCAAGCTGAGAGCTTCTCCCACCCCTGCTATGGAAGCTGGGGTTATGCCAAGTGTCAAGACAGCACTGCAGCAGGCTTACCTGGAACAGCTCTGGGAGATATGGGAACCTGGCTCTCCTGAGCTCACCTCAGGTGCTTCAGTGCCCTTGACAGCTACCATGTGCCAGGGTGGCAACACCTCCTGGGGTCCCTGCACAGCCACTCCTCTGGGCAATGGGAGCCCTGGAAAGCATGAAGCTACTGCTGAGAAAGTAGATCCATGCTTACAGCACAGTGCCATTCAGAGCTGCCACTGCAGGAAAGCTGTTAAGGGGGTCTGCACCCAGATTTGAGCCCTGCTGAACATCTGGACTACTGAGAATCCACACACCACCAGGGCAGCCATTCTGGTGCTAAAATTGCAGCCTGCCTGGGGAGGCATCTCCTACCCCACAAACCAGAGGTTCTCAAGGGGAGAGTTTGTCCATTGCTAATCTTCAGACCAGCTGCAAAGTAAAGCTCCATCTCAAACACGGGCATTCACTACCATATCTGCACCGGCTGGGCTTCAGCTGTGCCACAGGACCATGAGTGGGCTGATAAAGTCCACCAGGGTCCTGAAAGGCCTCTCCTTCCCCCATTCCCCATGCTTTAAGCTGCAGTCAAACAGAGCATAACTCCTTCTAAGACTTGCAGATGTGCTTCTGAATCTGGCTGGGCAGGTTGTGCTGGCCAGAAGGAACAAGATTGTCTCTGGAATCCTTTGTGCTGCAGCTGTCTGTACACAATAGGCTCCCGCACACTTGGGGGCTGAAAAACTTTTTATGCTAGAGATGAAGCAAAGGGGGAGAGAAAAAAATAATACAGCCACAATAGCAAACAAACAAGCAGAGAGAGCGAGGTGATGGAAAAGCAGGCAGGAATAGCAACACTGTTGTGCCCAGACACACATCCCAAATAGCATCTCCCACATTCAAAAAGGCATATACTAATAAAGAATAAGTTTTTGCCTGACATCTCTTGGATGTGCCTTCAGTCAGGGTCCGTAGGACTCAGCATGCTGGCCAGGACTTGAACTTCTGCATAATGGCCCCAGACAGCTGCTGATACTCTCAGCTGCTGCTGGCACAAATGTTCACTCCTCTGCATCACTTTAGAGTGATGATGACTAAAAAACCAAAACAAAAACCCCAATGTCCAGGCCTTGAAAGGGGATCCACGACAGCATTACACACTGAACCCCAAGGCTATGTAACACCAGACTGAGCTGTGCTCACAGCCATGGGTGAAGGAGCTGCCTCCAAGTAGCCCAGGAGCCTCACCCCAGATGCCCAAATAGGATACAATTCCTCCAACACCAAAGCAGGAAGTGATGGCTTTCTCCCTTTCCCTCTGAGGAAGCCTGCCCCTGGGTATGCAGCCATTCCAAGGAGGAACTGGGGATCAGCAATGTCACACTAACAGTCCTTACACCCTGGGCTTGGGCTTACCTTCCTTGGACAGCTGCCCTAGGGCAGCTAAAGGTGGGCCAACATCAGATTCCCACCAGGATGTATCAACAGCCAAACAAAATCAGATTAAAGGCTTTGCAGGAGCAGTTTTGTGTTAAGACATTTCTGGACACCCCTGTTCTGCCTAAATATCAGGAGACAATGTTTTTATCTGACTAATAGAGCTCCTCAAACCACGTGGCCCAGGCTGGCTATTTTAAAACACCATTCAGCTGAGACTTTTGTTTCTGACAGAATAATTTAACACCCTACTGTTGCTGAGTAATCTCACCACCAGGTATCAGAGTGGATCAGAAAGGCTGTGCTAGGGAAAACCACAGAATCATTAAGGTTGGAAAAGACCTCCAAGATCATCAAGTGCAACCACTGATGCAGCAACATAACTCACATCACCTGTGATCCTGGAGCAGAAACTCCCACCTGCCCAAAGGAGTGCTCAGCAGGGACATGCAGAGAAGCAGCTTTTCCAGCTTCCTCTCTCAAACAGCAGCTTTCCTATTTCCACTTCTTTTTCCAGCACTCTTTATTTATTTTTTAATCTGCTTCCCCATCCCCCTCCCCCCCTCGACTCCAAATTCAAGTTATGTAAATTTTCCAGAGGGGCTGAGAAGATGATCCCATCGGTGTTATTGTCTGGCTGCCAGCTCCTGGGAAACAGGCAAGGCACGAGGGCGGTTGCTGTTTTAACCGGAGGCCATGTCTGACTTGAGTGTTAGGGGAGTTAATGAGCACTGCGCAAAGGGAGAGAGGGCTGGCAGAAAGCAAACAGGGAAAGCTTTATTTTTACATTTCATTATTTTTATACGAAAAATAAGCCTGGGACCTTAAGGGAGGCAAAAAGGGAAAATTTAATATTTTTAAATTTTTTTTTTAATAGCAGAATTTGCAGCTGAAAGAACCTGCTGAGATGTTCTGTGCCTAAAGAGCAGGGAGGTGCCTGGGTCTCCACACAGGACAGGACAGGTTGCCTTACTCTTCTAGGTTTCAGTGTCTGAGAGGGAGACATCCCTCATCCTGTATTAGTGGGTCCTGTTGGGGATGCAGCTGCAGCCATGGTCAGACAGGGAAAGCTTGGGCCATGTGCAGTGCAGGCCATGTTCTCCCCTGCTTAGGAACCAGCTCACCCTCTGGGAATCAAGACCTGTGCCCATGCGCAGTGCAGGCCATGTCCTCCCCTGCTCAGGGACAACTTCGCCCTCTGGGAATCAAGACCTGTGCCAATTCTCAGAGCACAAGGAGCAGATCACACCTACTAATGTGAACCCCAAGGTACTGACATACACACATTACAGCTCTAGGAGAGAGTCCTCTGTGACCCATCCACCCAGCCCCATCCCACACACAGAATGGACCTGCACAATTCTCTTCTCTGGGGGGGTCACAGTCTCCAGGCTGCCCCAAGGAGTCCAGGCAGCCTGGGAGCTCCCCCTCCAGCTCTAAAGCAGATTCAGGCCAGACAGTGGGTGCTCAGCACCAAGCAAGTTGAAACCAAAACCAGTAGTCTCTAGAAAAGACAGATGGGGCCTGCAAGCCTGACACTATTCCCCATAAAGCAACAGGGAAGAGGTTAGAAGATTTATGGGCATATATCTCTGCCAGAACCACCAGGTGATCATGTGTACACATTTCGCTACTCTAAGACCTAATTTTCCACCATTTCCCTTGATTTGCTGTTCCTTTTCTCCCATTTCCTTGATTTAATGCCCAATTATTTCTTGTTCTCTTGCCAGTGAAACAAAATATTTCACAAGCATTCCTGCTGCCTCTCACCACTCCCTCTCTCCTTTGGATGCTGGTTTCAATGCCTAACTCATGCTTCGTGTTCTCTAAAATTTAGAGTATTTTAGTTAACACCTAACAATAATTTTACCATTTTTCTCAGTGGTACAAATGGGATTTGGCACCAACTAGCTTGTTGTTGGAATTTAAGTGAGTCTGTGGCTGCCACAGCTCTGGCAAGTCTTTGCAAAGCAGTCCCTGGGGATTGTCACCTGGGCAAGATCTCATCAAGTCCTTCACAAGGGATGAGCCACACATCCTGAGCTCTGTGCTGGGATAGGGAGAAGGGCAGACAAGTCAAATCTGTAGTTTATCCAGGCCTGTCCCAGCCCTCCAGGGGAGAGCTGGGGACTACCATCCATACACGAGCCCAGGATCTGGTCCTGCTCCTTAAGGATAGAGACAAACTCTGCCCCATCAAAAGGAAAGAATAATGTCACAGTGGGTCCTCAGTCTAAACTTCTAACCATAATCAAATCTTCCAAGTGGTTCATCACAGACTGGCTTCTGTCAGCCCACTGAGCACCATTCAAAACATTCCTAGGCAAACACCCTCCCCTCCCCTTGGAGCAATGGTTTTACAATAAATTTCCACCCCTCTTCCTCCTCCTTGCCCAGGCTTGCACAATCACAGCAGATAGCATTTCCATAGCATCCTCCTACTAGCTCCCACAGCCATACCCAAACCTGCCCCAACACAACCATGGAAAAGACAGCTAAAAGTTCTGTTTCAATATTGCCAATCTTTTACAAGGAGATGGATCCATAATGTTAGGTGAGATTAAGCACAGATCAAAAAAGAGGTTCCTTAGGCCTAAGGAGCCTAAGAGAGGGGAAAAGCTCAACATTGCTCTGCATCAGACTGAACATGGACTCAAAATTGGTTCTCCTGTATTCTCAACTCATGCAGGTACCCGAGACCTTGAACTTCCATGACCATCAGCTACTTATCTCTACCTGCACAACACAATTCATCTAGCCTTCATTTTTTCCCAAAAAAAAAAAAACCCAACCAAAACCAAACATAAAACCACAACTCACTGGACACGCAGCCTTTCCATTCAAACACATTTAAAAAAAATAAATTCAATTTTGAAAGTTGTAGTTCACCATCTGGCTCTAACTTGGGTGGCTCTCCAGAAGGGACATCTCCAGAGATTCCTTCCAGTGGCTGGCTGGCAGCAACAAGGAGGAACCACCTTGAGAAGATGATTAGGAGGAAAGAATAGGATGTAGTTCTCTCTCATGTTGAGCTATGCCTGTTCTCTTCAGCCACACAAACATTTACCACAGCACATGGAGAACTGTCCAAACCTGATCTCATGCTCAGATTTGAGGTCAAGCGGGCAAGAGAGCTGTACAAAAGCTGGGAGATGCAGAGCTCTGTCAGAAATCAGGCCCTAAAACATTGCAATGGGAAGCCCTAAGAAGGTCAAAACATTCACACATCCCAAAGCAGGTAGGATCTGGTCTTCACACCCACCATGGCTGCTGGCAGCTCATTCACACATTTCATGGAGCCTGGAGGACAAGCTGAGGCCTGCAATGCTGTTTCACCACACCAGAGTTGCTGCTCTGTTTTGGGATTGGACAACTTCACTCCAAAAAGCTTCACAAAATAATTGACCACCAAATGTCACCAGAATGAGAACACTTCGGTCTTTGGCAACCCGAGAAAGGACTGAGGCTTGCTGGGGGTGCAGCTCTTTACCTGAACTTAAAAAAGAAAACCAGCCCTAGCTAGAAATATCAAGTAGGAATGGAAAACATGAGGAAAAACTTGAAAGACTGCAGATTTCCCTGTACAAGGCCATCATCTCTTCACAGCTGGGGCTATGCAAGGCAAGACCTCCTCTATTTTGAGCGTGGCCTGGAAAAAGCTGCTGGGACCCCACCTGCCACTGTGTGGGGCATCAGACCTGCTCTGGACTCCTTCTAATGATCAGCTCAGTGAGGGCTTCTGAATTCTACTCACAGCTTGGGGAGGTCTGGGGATCAGTACCACCCAAGATCTGTAAAATCCAGAGGCCTCAGAGGATCCTAATCAGGCTAACTTCATCCCTCCCCTGGTACAATCAGCTCTGCTAACTGTATTGGCCTGAGGGTTAGTAGATAAGTGTCATTTCTAATTTATGATGTGGCTGTGGCTGGCTGGAAGCATCACCTCCAGGGCAAGCTGATGCACCCTAGGCACAGTGTTTCCTGAAGGGCCAGCTAATCCTGCCCACTAGACCAGCTTCACTTCAAGCTACCTGTCAGCCTAGCACAGGCTGGACAGCCCCCAAAAGCTGACACACCACAGTCTACATTCCTGACAAGTACCATCACAGAGCTTAAATCCCCTGAAAAGTATTGGAAATGGTAAAAGCCAGCCATTAGGGTAGTGTTATATGGAATAGATATTCTGTGTTTGGAAGGACCATTATACTCCCTCGGCTGCCTTTCCTTGGAGGAAAGAAGATAAATGTCCAGATGGATGTTCATAGCCCAGGGCAAGGGAAATACAACATCATCTGGAAGAGCGAGCACACGTACTGGGGAGCGGAGCTGCAGAGACTGCACTCTGAACCAGCAGGACTGGCTTCCCCAGGGTACCACCAAAGCCAAACCACTCTGGCAAGCCCACTCTGAGGCCTCTGTGCCACTGCCCCAGCATCCCCAGGGTGAGCTGTTAGGGAAAGAGGTGCTCATTAGAGAGCCCACCCTGACCCTGGACAATACAGCAGTGGCATGGATGACTCAAGGTAACAAGACTACAGCATGTGAGCAGCGCCATGCCTCTGCATGCTTAACTCTGCTTCCCAAGCAAATCCTCTCACATTTGATCTGACCATTCCACAAGCACAGGGAAGAACTGTGTGGTCCTCGGGGAGCTCACTAAGCCAGTATTTCTGTAGGAAACGGAAGCTTGTGCACCAGAATCTAAAATATAGCTTTAAAAAAATAAAATCAACCTCTACCCTAACTGATCAAAAGAAAAGTGTTTGGAGGGTAAAATGAGACAGGAGTGTTTGCTCAGATTTATGGGGAGGTGGACTAAGTTGGACAAGTCTGAACTGAATCCATCCCTCGAGCAGAAATGTAACTACAAAACCCTGAAGTCCAGCTATAATTTCCTTTGCAGAGGTCCCTTCAACCTCAGCTATTTCATGATTCTGTGGAATGCAGAATTCACAGTACTCTGTTTTGGTGCTGGGAATAGGACGGATATGGTTAGGGGCACAGCAGATCTTGTATCACTCATCCCCCCTCATCTGATTGAATCCAAACCCTTGTTAAAAAAGAGCTCCAGCTCTTTTCCCAAAAGGAGCTGTTAAGACATTCACAGCCTTGGAAGAGCAGATGTCCACCAGAGATCAGTTTTTCCATTCATCCATGGGATGGATCAGATCAAAAGAAGAGGGACAACACAAACCCTGAAGTGCACAGGTCCTCAAATGCTGAAACATTTCTCAGCCTTTTCTTTGCTAAATTGGGGGGGGGGGGGCGGGGAGGGAAGACAGCAGGAAAGAAAGATGTAACTTGGTTTACTGGATGGTCCTAATCGAGCTCTAGTGCCTAGGATCAAAGATTAGTTTATTAAAATCCAATTTCAAAGCTTATTAACTTTTGAATGAGAAATGCTGCTATGGTGAGCTTACTCGGGCAGGCTACTTCTGGCTTGGCAGAAGCAGCTGGCAGGGGAAAACAGCTCTTTGCTTATCAGCACCCAGCTTAGACCCAGATGAGGCAAGAGAATTTCACCTCCTCAGACCACTTTAAATCAAGACTAAATGAACAAAAGGACTTCCCTTAAGCTGGATATTGAAACCAGCTGGGCATTTCCCCTTCATGCCACCACAGCTCATTTGAAAATCACACAGAGCCTTTGGTTTTTTTTTTTTTGCTAAGTTGCCCAAAATTCACTTCCCTGCAAGGTACTCTGGTCAGGCTGGCAGGTGACAGCTCTGACATGAAGTCTCTAGGTACCTTCAGCTCATGTCCTCCTTGCACTTACAGTAAGCAGCTGTACCACCACAACCAGCTCTGTCCCACTACAAAAGGGACAGGAAACACTGGCACTGCCAGCCAAGAGAGATGACAAGCCAAGCTGAGATCTGTTTGCCACAGGGTCTTATCCTGAGGGATGTAAATCCCAGCTCCTAACCTGAGACCCTTTCAGGATACCAAAATATATTTTAAAGCACATAAGATACAGAAACACGGAATCATTTAGGTTGGAAAAGACCTCTTAAAGATGCAAGTAGGGTGGAGCTGCGCCCTGGAGCTTTAGGGTTGAACACATTCCTTGTCCTAAGGACAAATGGGGGTTAAGCACTGCCTTTGGGGAGTCAGTTCATCCCATCCCCTCCTGTTTGAGCTAATCCTCTTGCTGCTTGCAGAGAGTTTCCCAGCTTCTCTGCTCTTTCCCAGGCACAGCAACCATAACTACAACACCCAATTCCACAGCAAACTTTTTCAGGTGGTAAGGGCCCATTTCTCTCTCAGGTACACAGTTTTCCAGAACATCTCTCATCCAGGGAAACAGTATTTAAGGGCATCTGTGCCCAAACAATGGGCTTCACCTCTTGTGCATAAGGACTGAGTTTATCAGCTGAATGCACTCATTGTCTAGATCAGCTACTGATGGGGACTCACATGTGTGCTCTAAAGGTCGCAGCTGTGAAGCACCAAGGTCTGGGTCTGACTCTTGTCCTGCTCCCAGTGAAACACATGATGTATCCTCAAAAAGCACCAGAACAAGAGCAGGTTAACACCAAAGCAGGGGGGGAAAGGCAATTCATGCTACTGTACTTTAAAGAGGGAAAGCAGCAGGCCATCTGGGTGACCAAGTTTGCTTTGAAGAGTGGTTGGTGACAGCTACATGACAAATACCTTGCCTCTCTGGGAGGAACCTCAGTATCTTCTCTCCTCTATCCTGAGGCGCTACGGGAATCGCAGGCACACTGCCCAGAGCAGCATGGCTGAAGGAACTCCACTCCCAGACACTTACAGACCCAACTCCAAATAGCCATCAGATCAGTAAGTGACACAGCAAACAGCGACTTCTCCCTGGTTCAATTAAATCTTATCTTTAAACAAGGAAAAAGGAAAACAGTCTTTCAATCTGCCTCTGGTTCACACGAAGTATGTAGGAGCTCTTTAAAAGCGTTCCTGCTCCTGCAGATTGGGCACAGGCTTTCAGAAGAAGAAAATCAGTTATTTCCACATATCTTTTTGCAATGTTCAACCAGGTTCCTGTTACACATAGTGCCTCTGGGGGAGGAAGCAGTGTAGACAGCACAAACCAGAGGCCTCCCCCATCCCTGACAGACCCTGAGCATGTGATAATAGAGAGAAAAGGGTACAGCTGCAAACTTCACCTCCACATGGGCCCAGCAAGGACCCAGTCTCTGAAATCAAGCCCACAGAAAACTTTGAACACAGAGAAAAAATGTTGGCATGGAAGTATTGTAGTGTAAGACCTTTCTCCTGGTGGTGAGGCAGCTCTTGCCTTGGGCAAAGAGCATGTGTTTCTCCCCTAATCTGTAGAGGTCAGAATGGAAAGGCACAAAGTTTCTTCTATGAGGAAAAAGCTGTTTTTTAAACTACCTCTAGAAGGAGGGTCTGACTCTCCTGTTATGCAGCCTATGCCACTGCACCAGCCCAAAGGGCTAAGGGTCCCAGCACAGCCTGGGAAAGGGTCAGGAGCTCAGCATGGGTTTACGTGCCACTCCTGAGCTCCACCTTGTGCTCCCAAGAGCAGCAGCTCTGCTCTCTCCTGCATGTCTACCTTGTGTATTCCAGCAGCAAGTCACAACTGAGCTGTGAAACAACACTCAGAAGCAAAGACAACACCAGATCAGCCAGGCAAACGCTGAGGAGAGGTGACAGTAACAACGAAGGTTATGTTTAGCCTCACATCTGTGCTGTTTGGAAGCTCTCTTCACAGGGAAGAAAAAAATAGCTTAAGAATAAATCTTTTACTTGGAAAACATCCAGTCTGGGAATAAAAAACAAGAGTCTAAGAGAATGAGTAATTGAATGGAGAAAGATTGTTGAGCAGGCGAGGTCAGGGGATACAAGGAGTACACACAAAAGACCACCAGCACAGAAAGTGTTTGGGGAAAGCAGCCATCTTTGGGGCAGACAGGCATGCTCCAACGGTCTCACCAGGATCATCTTTTGGAAGGGAAAGAACAAAGCCCTGTACTGACTCCACTTTGCACAGACCACACTCTTACAACAGGGGGAACCAGCTCCATTCTTCCCTGAGCCCAGCAGAAAGTCAGACGCCAGGCAGGAACTGGGAGCTACTGGGGAAGGTAGCCCAGTGTGGAAGACATGGAAAGTCACAGAATCTGGGCCTCAGTTTGGAGCCAGCCGCTCCACATGGTGTCCCAGGATCACCTCCTCTGGAATGCCCCAATATTTCCTTCTCTAGCCTCACTCAGCCCCACCTGGATCACATCCCATTGTGACAGCAAGTGCCAGCAGAAAAGCACACGCTGTTTTCTCAGGACCAGTTCAAGCACACACGATTGCAGGCACATTCCCATCTAGTCTTCCAGTGCCCCAGGAGCCACCAGGAGCCAACACACCATGGCAGCAACAGGATCCTTCTCTACCCATTCTAGTCCCAAGAAAGCAATGCTTGGTTAAAATTCCGGACAACCACCTGGGCCACATAACCCAGCTCCAGACAGGCTTGCTAGGGCTATTTCCCTCTTACTGCTTCGGTGTCAAGTGACAGATCTGAGTCCCACTGCATTACAGGTGGCTGAAAATTCAATTTCCTTCCCCAAAAAACTAGGTATGTTTGCACCTGCCTCGACCCTCCTGCACCCTACATAAGGATGGAGCAACCAGCTGAGCAATGAGCACAAAGCCCACATGGCATTAATCCTTCCTGTTCATATCAGAAATCCAAATCTCTAATTTACTTCATCCTGAAATCACTTAAATGTAAGCATTACTCCTGGTCCTACTTCTGTATTTATTTTTCTGATTGCAGATATAACTGTTATACTAACTGTGCTTTGGTTGTGATTATAAATACCCAAACTCCCATGCCTATGTATGTGCAGGCACACATCCACACATGCTCATTCTTCTACTTCTTGAGAAATGGGTCTGTTCCGCTTTCTTCTGCTACTGATAAAATATTGATTAGGGAATTTGAAAATTTGAAATGATTTAGGAGTCTCTGGATGGGAAACGTAATGTACTGTGCCGGTCGCATTATGAGCCATCCATCACCTGTCAGCAAGCAGCAAGAAAGTGACAGAATCAATACAAACGTGTCTGAAGATGGGTTTAATTCATTTCCCTTCCCCCTCAGGCCATGGCTGGAGCATTCCAGCCAGAGGAGGAAGAGACTTGGCAACACCAGCTCCACCTCAATCCACCCAAAGTGCAAGGGAGTTAACTTCTTCCTTGGCAGTCCAACCACATCAGAGCCAAGATGGGTGACCTTGGCCACATTCCCAGGGGAGCACGGCCAGGGCAGCCAGCCAGGAATTGCTAAATCAGACCCTGAGGGCTGCATTCAGCTGCCCTTGTGCCCCAAGATGGTCTGGGGTACCTGCGATATCCATGTGGGTCACAGCACCTGCACGGCTCCTACTTGAAGCTGCTTTGATTGACTTGGGCAGGTTGTTATTTGTTCCTAAAGCCTCCCTGTGGCTGGTAATTCCAGCCTGTGCCAGCACATTTTACGCCATGAAACACTCCCATACATGAGTCTGCTTTCAGAGGGACCAGACTGGCCAGCAGACAGTCCCTTCTGCATCACCCACCTTTAGTCAGCATGGCCTGATCCAGCTTCTTGTCCCTCAAGCATTTGTTGTTCTTACTCTCACCAAGAGTTTTAAAATAAAATTAACAAAAAAAAAGAAGGGGTGAGCAGAATCCATCCGTAGGCGATATATTATCCTCCCGCATTTTGCAGATGGATTCACTTGGCCTGTGATCCTATTTTGCAGATTCCCTTAGTACACTGTAATTCATCCTGCAAGGCATTTCAAATGAGATCTGACAAAGCACCGGAGAAATGACAGGAGTCAGGCACCCAGCTGCACTCCCCGGGAGCAGAGAAGGTGACCAGGCAGGCTATTGCTCATGTATGATTAGAGCTAATTACTCCAGGGCACACCACAGGAGGTGATGGCAGCACAGGAGCAGCTCATACAAGGCCAACAGAGTTTCCAAAAGCTGCTCCTCAACTCAAGTCAGCCCAGCATGGGCTACATTAGGCAGGAGCATTAACCCTGGCTGTAGAGCACATAGTGTGGCACAAGGGATGTTCCACAGCACAACACAACTTTTGAGCTGCCAGCCGTGGGGTGGAAGGTCTAACAGCCTGCTGGGTGGGAGCAGGAGGATCTCCAAGCCTCCACCTTCTCTGGCTTTTTGTCCCAACAGAAGCCTGACAGACAACCCTCCCCTCTTCCCAACATCTTTCAAGGCTTCCAGGAGGCAGCACAGGCCAATCGATACAGGAGAAAGCACTCATCTTCTGGGCAGCATGTTTCTGCTCTTTTTTTTTGGCTGATGATGTGGCTGCAGGTATGACTTCTTGGCCAAAACTTTCCCATTTATTTTGATTGTAATTCCATTACTCAATAGACCGCAAAACCCTTAATGTAGGAGTCTCAACTGCTGCGACTGTGCAATTCACTCCAGATACGTCCCTCCTATCTCACCATCCCTAATAGACTCTATAAACGGTTTCCAAATCCAGCAGAAGTGGTCTATTTGCTGCCTAGTATACCATATAATCTTTTCCAGAGGTAGTATTGATCTTATTAAACCTGCAGCCATCGAGTCCTCAGATGTGTCTCAGCATTTGCTTGCCTACAGCAAAGTACCTCCTCCAGCCCCACAGCAACGTGCAGGTGATGGGAACCAGCCTGCACTGACCTGGAGACGAGAGGATCCGTGCATTCCTGAGAACAATTTAATAGTCAGTAGAGCCACGGCTGCAGGGTATTTAGTCAGAAGCAATACCCCATCTCAAAAAGAAATGTCTGAGTCATTTTAACTGTAAGGGACAGAAATTAGGGACTAATTCAGGCCGTAACAGGTACTGAATGCTGAGTCCAGAAGCAGCTCTGCTCGTGGCTAATGGATTTTGCACGGTGAGACTGGCTCAGGGCTCTCAGCTAATCACTCCAGAATGCTCACAAGACTTACTCGCAGACACTTTGCCACATTTTCCTCATCCATCCATAAAGGGAGAAACTAATGAGATTATTTGCACAGTCCACCCCAAACAAGCAACCCTTCCCACAGCACAGAAGCTGGCTCCAGATGAGAGAGGAGAGGCTGTAGGAGGCTGGGGAAGGAAAGCAGCATTAAGATGCAAAGCACGGAGCTGGAACTCTAAGAAAAAGTATATATATGCACCTATATGTGCAAGTACATGAAGCTCATCTTTTTGAGGGAAGGCAACACCACGGTGTGCTGGGAAGGCAGAGGCAGAGAGCAGTCTAACCAGATGTTTGCCTGACAGAGCATCAGCACTGGGTTATGTTCCCAGGCTTCCCTGGCAGCAACATCCAAGGAGAGGACAGATGGCAGCTCCACAGCGGAGCATTAGAACCATGACTTGTGTCTTTCTTCTAGACAAGGCTCTGGTGCTGCCAGCTTACAGCAGGCATGGAAGGAAGGGGTGATGAGTGGCCACTGTCTGGCCCAGAGGTGCTGGGGTGCCAAGCAGAGGGGAGAAGGAGGCACAGCTCCCACCCCTGTGACATTGGCACTGACCCAGTTGTGCCAGACCCGCTCGTCAGCCCATCTGTCACCCTGCTGGCTTCTGCCGGGGCCTCAGGACCTCCAAAGGTGGCTGCACATGTTGGACTATTTGTCTTCTCAGGTTCTTGGGACAAGGGGGCTGACAGCCCTATTAGTTATCTCACAAAGCCAAGCCCAAACACATCCCCAGAGAGGAGGACAGGGAATAACCCAAGGGAATAAGAGAACGTCAAAGCCATGTGACTCCCAGTTTCCCAGGGAAAGGCAAAGCATCAGTACAGTCTGAGAACTGAAATCCTTGCAAGAAGTACATGGGGAAGAACCCTGGGAGCTGAAGCTTTCACTCATCACCTGCCATCTTTCCTCAGCCAAGAGTAAGTTGCTTCTGTTAACAGGCAGGGATCACCCCCACTCTCAGCACTGATCTTTTAAGCTTTGTCCTGGGATGTGCCCAGGCTGGGAGATCTGAACTACTCCTGCACTAACCCCAACTAATCCTGTAGTCTTCAAGAAGGCACATAATTGCTCTGGGAACCAGCCACCCACTCACACACACTGCTGTAAGGAGGAAGAAATAGTGATCCAACAGCCCAGAGAAGTAATCCAAACCTACGTGATGCCCACATATCCTGGAAGCAGCAGGTAGGGACCTTGATCTCTGTGCCAGAGGAAAACCAGGATATGTACAACAGCTTATCAAGGTGCTGAAAGCACCAGGCACAGAGGTCAGATGACTGAGAAGTGTACTACAAGTCCTCAGAATACATCAGTGGGATGTCACATCATCTTATTCCAGAAGAACAGCCCTACTCGCCACATTGCCAAGCCAACACTCCTCCAGCCAGTGCAAGTATTTCCAGTGCACTCATACACACAGGCCATGCATCAAGGCAGCTCCTGACTTCCCACATAAGCTGGTTTTTTAGGTAGGGATCTCCACGTGAGTGATTATACCCCAGTTTATCACTGTCAACCAAAGCTGCCCACCTGCCCTGCCCAACACCCCCAGCAGACCAGGATTCCAGCCAGCACCAGTTCCAGAATTTTCCCCAGCTGTTCAGGACACAGCCAGAAGCCAGAGACTGAGACAAAGCTTTGTAAAATGGGATGGTAGGTGGGGAGGAGGGGACACAGCTCTTTCAGCAAGTAATTTCAATTGCCCTGAGAAAACAGGTTGTTAAAATGATAGAAATAAATGACTTGTTTGAGCAGCCTCAGAAACACTTTCAGAGAAAGCTTCCAGGTAGAAACATTGATTGCAAATACTTATTAACTGCTACTTCATTATCAAAGGGATGTGATATATATGTTTACAAATTTTGATACATTTTTATTAATCCTACTTAACTGCTTAGTTCTCTAAACCTTCCTAAAAGAACCATCACGAAGCAACTCCCTAAACATAGCTTCCACTTCTGCACAGGCAGGCACAGGCACTGGAGGAGTCACTCAAGCATCTGCCTGTACCGAGGAACACATGGCACCAGTGTTAGACCCAAAATGGCTCTTTTTATCCCTGTCACGCAAAAGAGGAGGATCTCACTTCAGAGAATGTGTGATAGGCTCACTTACCCACCTTTGTCCACTCATGAGAGCCACCAGCCAAGAGATTGTAGGTCCTCTAACTCGGCCTCCTGTCTTCCACAGCACTCGAGCTTGATGCTAATGGCAAAAACTGACAAGAAGGTGGAAGGTAGAGGTGTTTTCCCAGGGTAATTCTCCAGCTCCTAGCAGCCCAGCACTCACAAACTCCCAAACTGTAAATTGCTTCAGGGCTGTGTTTAGGCCCATCATCAAGAGCTGTCTGCCATGAAATTGTCAAGTTCCTTTTTAAAGATTCATGACATTTTTTGGCTGCCGCAACATCCCAGGATAACACGTTTCCAGGGCTGAATTAGTTCCCACACACACAGAGCATGTAAAGCTGTTTGATTTAAACCTGAAGTCCATTATTTTCTTGCGCTGCAGGACACAACAAACAATTACCTTCTAATCACCTTCTTGGGTGATTTTATCCATGTCTCAAGTCCTCCTTGTTGATGCTTTTCCCAAGCTGGTGAGTCCTGACCTAGGTACCCTCTGATGGAAGCTGTGACACCAAGTTATATAAAGCACAGCTCCTTGCTCTTGCCAACATCTTCTCCAGCAGCAATGTCAGCACAAGCAATGCCCTGTGCTGGGACAAGTGTTCTCTGAGGCTCCTCCCTGGAGCTGCTCTTCCAGTGGAGAATTGGAAGGTCTGTTTATTTTAAACAGACTAGAGAGAGGCACAGGCAGAAGATGAGTGAGGAGGATCCCTGCCCCAGGTCACTGCTTCAGAGAGAGACAAGATTTCCCTCTGAGATGGCCTGTGCCAGAGGGATGCACAGATTGTCACTTCCTGGCTACTTGGGCAGGAGTTTCTGTTCAAAGTAGAGGCATCATGCTGATGGCCAGACTCTTGCAGGCTTCTGCAGCCTCCATCACCCTGCTGGAAGCAGGGGGTCCCGCCAGCCCTTCTCCAGTAATCCTGCCTGAGGACTGCAACATTCCAGCTAGAAACAGCCCTCTGAATACACAAGAAGCACAGTGATGCTGGTATGCTCTCCAAGTTCCACTGGCCACAGAGATCACAGCCAGTCTACCAACACATTTTGTTTTCAGAAACTGAAAACCCCGGTGTGCTGCCAAGTCATGGATTCTTCACCATTAGCACCTTGCCCATCAGAGTGGACATAGCACGGCTGGGGTTTGCAGGAGAAAATGGGAAATATCCTCTCTCTGCATACAGCTGTTACAGAACACTTCATCAGAACAGGAAACCCAGCAGGGCCCAAAGTAGAGACTCACAGGTACAAACTGACAGGCACAGTACATCCTGTGCCTGCATTCCCCAGCAAACACCTCCTACCAGCTCAAGCACTACAAAAGCAGTTACACCTTTCTATACACATTGCCTGGGTGTTGCAGTTTTCATACCACTAAAGACAGTGGGTTGCAGCAGCCAGGTGTGTTTGGGCCTTCAGCACTGCTGCAGGGTCGCAAAACGGAACCAAACTCTTTGCCACAAAAGCTCAAGTCACCTGTGGGCCAAACACAGGCCTACATCTCAGCCACACACCTTCTACAGATAAACCACACCTTTTCCAGACAAACCAATTAATCAGTCCAAGAATGCTGTACCCTGCACAGTTCAATCCTAACCCAGCATCTGCAAATCCCACTGAGAGGTGGAACATCTCTGTCACCAGCAGTCAAGCACACCCAAAGCTTTGGGCTTGTCTGTACTGCCCAGGCATTATTTCCCTCACAGAGAGAATGCAGTGGCAGGACTCTTCAGCACAGACCTCATCCCTCCCTCCCTGCAACTGTATGGTCCCAGGGGCCTTAATTATCCAGCATCCTTCTAGCAGGGAGCTGCTCTCTGGGAACATTTGCATGTTCGACTCCTCTGGACAAGTACTGAGGCAGGCAGCTAATCCTCTCCCAGGTCTCAATGTCATATCAATTTTCCCATTCGAAGCTGAGCTCTATCCATCAGGGGTTTTAAACTAATGAGACGTACCAAGGCCTTCAACTCTGGGAATATCAAATGTGGTGGGATTCAATTTCGTTTGATTTTTGTGTGGTTTTCCCTTTGTAATTAACACCAGACAGCATGCAACTTCTTTTTATCCTACCACTGGATACCATCTCCGCTCAAGACAAACGTCAGAAAAGGTGATGCTTCCACCCTCTACTGCCAAAAGCATAATAATGGTTTTTTTGCTTCCTCCCCCCACCATGAAAATAACCCATGTCCTCAGGGTACTATTCAGACCCTTAAATCTCCAAAAGCAGTGGCACAGATCCCTCAGGGTTCACAGCCCCTCCTACTTGTTACTCATAAGGATTATGCTCCAGAAACATTGGTGCATGGGCACAAGCTCTGAAAGGATTTAATGGGTCGGTCTTTCCTAAAATCCTTAGGGGGCTGAGCATCTCCAGCGTGCCCTAGCAAAGAACAGGAAGTATGAATCATAGAATCATTAAGGTGGAAAAGACCTCTAAGACTATCGAGTCCGGCTGTATCTGTATCCATGTGCATTCTTTCCAAAGGCAGCCCAGTAGTCTTTCTACTACAGCAGGTTTTCCACGCTGTTAAGACACAACAGCTGGCACTGACTATTGCCTTGGAGATCACACAAGCCAATATCCACTGTTTTTTTAAAACCTACATGAGCTCAGTTGTGCCACATCTGGCAGGACCTGCAAGAAAGGCAATGCTTCATTTGATCAGAGGAGTTTGGAAGAGGCCCTGAGTGTAGCTAGGGGCTGTGTGGCAATATACCACGGTGCAAAAACCTGATCAGCAAGGGGCAGTTCCTACAGGCACTGGTATATGGAGCTTTTGAGGGAGAATGTGTATCTTTTAATGTCCATTACTAAAACTAGACACTGCCAACATCCTATGGCCTCAATCCAGCAGCAATTCCTGTAGAAGGGCTTTCCTGCAACCTCTCTAGCCAGAGAACACCTCAGGGAGGAGGGGAAGATACTGCTCTATGCAAAAACAGGTCAGATGTGCATTACACCAAGAGTGAAGCAGATCCTTCTCCACGGTTAAGAAAATGAAGGTCACCAACCATCCACCCCACACACCTTGACCCAGGACTCTCGCTGCAGGAGCTACATAAGGGTTCCGAGCAAGACCTGGGGTTCTCTCTGCTGTTCAAGCACAGATATTAAATATACTCTTTTTAAAGGCACAGCATACTGTGTGATATATTCCAAATTAGCATGTAAAACACTTCATTTTTCAAAGAAAAAACTGTACTGTTTACAAGCGCTCGGTTGTCACCTTGACTTTTCTACACAGGATAGCAGAAGCTGGAAGGGACTCACCTGGATGAATGCAGTCTGCAAATTTAAAATCTTGCTCTTCCCTTGTACATCTATAACAGCCACATCCCATTTCTTATAGTGATTTCCATATCAACAGCCCAAAAGGACCATTTCAAGAGACAATGCATCACATCTGTCCTCTCCCCAGTTCCACCTTGAAAAATGTTTAGGTTCCATTAATTAGACTATTTGCCACCTGAAGCTGCAACCAACAAACTCTCCTGTACCTACAGCACGGTCAGGGATGTTTGAGGGATGGATCCCTCCCCTGTTAATGCTCACAAGTGCTGTGTCCCTGCTTTGGAAAACACCAGCCCAGCCTCTTGCTGCTGTGCCAGGAGCCTGAGAGTTCCAAGTGCCGAGCGGCACCCCAGAGCAGAGTTCAGCAACACTTTATTATTGCTCCGTCACAGAGTTCCCCGCACTGCCTGGTGGCTCCAAATGACCCCTCCACGCTGTGACAGCACCACAAGACCACTGAGGTTTCATCAATATTCATATCCCAGTGACACTCCAGAGAGCAATGGAAGCTTGTTTTTGCCAGCAGATCATTAAACGAAGGGAAATGAGTGACCTCACAAGACCAGCTGTGTCACTGATGTCACCAGGAGCTGAAGGGACAGAGACAGGGCCATCACCCAGCACTTCTTTTAATAAATAACACCTCTAAATGAGCATGGCCTTGCCATGCTCAGCGGGACCCACGTGAGACTGGAAGCATCATGGACAAAGATGCCCAAACTGCAACGTCAGGCACAGCAGTGCCTCCTCTCAGCAACCCTGACCAGGGGGAGGATGTTGGGGGAAGCAATATCCAGCAAAACAGGACTGTAAATCTGCATTAAATTGCTGCTCCAGGTACAGTTAGCCCAGTGCAGGGAACACACACAACTCCCTCCAAGGACAGTAGCATTTAGGAGCACCCCAGGGCTTCCTGGAAGCATCCCAGCTCAGGGTGTTAAGCAGAGAGCTTCCCCAGGCCGCACTACAGCACTCCACACGCGGAGAGTGGATCCTGATTACAGGCTCTAATTGCTGCCATCAGTCACGTTAACAATTAGCATCAGGTTAATGCATTTCGCCTGCTCTCAGGAGAGAATGAAGAAGGAAAAGTGAGTCTTAGTCCCAGTTTACCTCGAGTTCACTGGGAGGCCACAAGAAAGCAACTTACAGGTAAACTTTCCACATACCCAGATTCCCCAGGATATTCCCAACCTGTGAAAAAACCAAAGCCCCATGGGAAAAATCAGCTCCTTTGGCTCTCCTAGTCCAGGCAGATAGCTGCCCTACCTCCGCATTCCCACATACAGAAAGTAGCTAATGGAAAATCTCTCACCAAAAGTGAGACAACCTCCCTGGGGGAAGAAGCCACAGACTATCTTTTTTCAGTTCTTAAACTGATGTTGATTCCCAACTCAGGTTGGATAAGGCTGATTCAGCCTCTAAACTCCTCTGTGACCGTCAATCTCCAGATGTCCAAACAGGGTATCAAGAGTGCAACAGGCAAGCAAAGAACCTCCCCGTACCCCACATGCATGGCTGCACACTGAGTCTAAGGGGATTTGCAGCACACTGTACTTCAGAAAAGTTTTTCTATTTGACTCCTTACAACCTCTAGGGGATGAAGTATAGAGTCAGAAACCAAAAATCTGAGGAGCAATCTTAAAATCAACAGATTTATTTCTAAAATTATTTGCCAGCTCTGCAATTTCCACAAGCAAGAAATCCCCTGTATTTATCATTTTCCTCTGAAACAGAGATTGCCTGAGTAACAGGATAGACCATGTTCAGTCTTGGAAGAACAGGATGTTTAAGGCCTGAGGTGAGAGATTTGCACACTCACCCCTTTAATCCGACTCAGAGGACTGTGAGGCAGCAAAAAGTCTCTGCCAGGCCAAAAAGCAACATATTGACCCCCCAAAGAGCTGCTCAAAGCATCCTGCAGCTAGGAGTGAAGTGTGTAGGTGCACAGCTGCAGCACACAGAGCTGTGAGGACACCCAGCAACATGGGGGTCCCTCCCCCTGCATCCACAGAGGCAGAAACATCCCAAAATTAGGAGCCCATCCTCAGGACACCCACTGGAATTATGTGCTGCAGTCAGCCAGACTAATTCCAGTCCAGCACCCTGGGCTCGGCCAATCACTTCCAGCCCTGCGGTCCTGGGAGCCAAGCAGCCCTGGAAGAAGGGACAGCCGGCTGAGGGAACTTATATCTACCAGGCAGGTGCCCCGAGCTTGCATCGGCCTTGATACACTGGTATTATTAAAAGCCAGCTGTGGGTTTGGGGGCGGGGACTTAAAGCAATCCACACTCTCACCCACCACCGCCAGCCCTCACAGCACCTCCCTGTGAGTCCAGGGACGCAGGCTGAGCTCGACCCCACAGCCCGTCCCCCGTGGGCTCCAGCCCCGCAGCCTGCTGCCAACAGGGCTCGGACCCCAGCTTGGGTCAAAGGGGTCCGAACCCTACAGTCCGTCACGAGTGGCCACAACCCCGCATCCCTTCCGAGCTCATCACAAGCAAGCTTCAGCCCCACAGCCCGTCGCGGGCAGGTTCCGAAACCACTGCCCGCTACAAAGGGCGCCGCAAGTGTGCGCAGCCCCATCTTTTATCAGCACCCGTGAGGTGGCAGAACCACGCCCGCCCTGAGCCGGCGCTTTAACCCGCACATGGGACACGCCCCCGGACCCCTTCCGACCAATGGGGGACTCTAAATTAGCATATACCGCAGTGCACTCTGGGTAGCCCCGGCGCCTCGCCGTGAGCTAGAAAAAGCCCGGCGAGCGAGGTTTATATAGAGCGGCGGCGCGTGAGGAGACGTCCGGGGGAAGCTCACTGCCGAGGCCACGCACGGGGTGCGCGTCACCCGCGCTCGCCTCGGGGAAGGTCTGAGGGAAGGGCCCGGGCGGCCCCAGCAGGGCCCCGCCCGTGACGGGCGGGTGAGCCACCAGCAAGGGGGGGCGCGGCGCGGGCCGGCCCGGGCAGGAGAAGCCAGCGGTTCCCCCGGAGCCCGGCGGATGTTCGTGGCCCCGCGGCGCTTTGAGACAGACTCACGGCCGGCGCGCTGAGTCCAATGGGTGAGGTGGGGCAGCGCCCCATAACCCAATTCAGACTACTCTCCCTGGGACATGTTTTGCCACCGTTGTCACCCAATTCAGACTACTATCTCCCGGACACGTTTTGCCATCGTTCCACCCTCCCGACCTTCCCCTGACACCCTCATGTTCCACTCCTACTCCTGTTTATTATTGATTTTAAAACCCCAAACCTGGAGCCCAGCAGAGGGCCACAAAGATCATTAAGGAGCATCTCACTTAGGAGTGAATGAGTGAAGAGGCAACTGAGAGGGGACTTCATTAAAATATCTCGGTATAAATACCTAAATGTTATCAAAGAAAGATTGGACAGGGTTTCAGGAACCACACACAAAGGATGGCAACAATGAGTTATACAAACCAGGCCTAATTTTTGTGAAGGAGGAAGGTAGAGGCCTGGGGTCCCACCTGGGTGGCCAAACTGTTCACTCCCTTCCCCTCCTCCCATTTATTGACTTTTAAACCCAGAAACCTCTCCCTTATTTTACAACACCCTCCACCAAGCAGGCCCAACCTCTGCCACGGCATCCCAAATAACCACAAACACCGTTTTGGTTAAAAAAATTTCCTGCAATGGATCTCTGCCGTCCCCACCCACCACCTCACAGTGGGTTGGGGTAGCGATGCCGGGAAAGCAGCCTGGGTTGGGTGGGTCGGGCAGCAAGCTGGGAAACAGAGAGACAGAGAGGTGGTGTAAACAGTGGGCTGTACACCAAAATGTAGATTTGCCATCATCAGAACACAACCACAGGCATTCTCCCTCCATTTCACTCATTCATCGCACACTCCCATCACTGTCCTCTCACAATTTATTATCTTATAAAATACTTATTTTCTTATAAAAACCCTTATACCCAGGACTGGTATCACCTAAATCCCCCTGCCCATAGCAGATCATCTGAAATGTGCACCACCCCCTCAGGAAAATGCTCTCACCTGAGAGACCTGGGCAGGGTTGAAGAGAGGGATTGAAGCCAATGGTGGGAGAGTTCTGGGGTAGCCAGTCTGAAAGGAGTGAAGAGAGAGAAACTTAACAGACACTCCTGAATTTCAGAGCCACCTGGAGCAGAGAGGTGTCCTGGACACCCCCATCAGACACAGATACACGTCCTCCCTCTCCTCACCCACTGTCCTGCTGATTGCCTTCCATCCTTCTCCAACGAGCCTTTCACCTCTGCAGACACTGGACTAACGGCAAAGGTACTCTCATGCTGCATTCCTCCTAGGGCCAGCAACCAAAAACAAAAACCAACTTACAATCAAGAGGAGAAACTTGTAAAAGGCTGATGGGGGAGAGAGGTGAGAGGACCTGAGTGGTATTTACCAGGATTTCTGGAGAGAGGCTGAGCCAAAGGGTTCGTCCCAGCTGCGAGGGGGGCATCAGGTGGAGATGGCGATGTCCGCTCCTGAAATCACATCCACCCGTTTAGAGCAGAAGGTCCTTGTGTGGGGACAAGGCTTCTGCACCAGATACCACACCAGGCTTCTGGGGTACCCCTTCTGCACCTGTCCTGCTGGAGAGGTACCCCAGGAGCTGCAGGAAACACAGCTAAGGAGGGGCCACAGGGTCAGGGCAAGCCACCCCGGCACAGAGCTAAACCAGCCCAAGAGTTCAAAACTAGGCAGGAAGCTGGACACTAAACCTGAGTACACTGTGAGGGGTCACCAAGGTCCATGAGACCTCTTCTGTTCTTCATCTCCTGCTAGTTTTAGAATATCCCAACATTTTTGCTCTGGGACTGTAGGTAATTCTCAACCAGGAAGGAACTTCCAGGGGAGGTTCTCGCTCCAAACCCCACCATCAGGGATGTGACAGCCTGAGGAGTTGGCCAGGTCTGGGATAATCACACATGGCTGCTTCCCCCTCGCTGCTGCACTTCCAATTAAAGAGGTTTTCCCTTCCCTGCATCTCCTAAAAGCTGCCAGAGCAGCGCCGCTCACAGCTGCTGTGTTCTGCTCCAGCGGAGGGCAAGCGATCCCTGCAGAGTTTGCTGAGGGCTTGGAGGACCTCATGGATCAAAGAGGCTTTATGAATTTACAGTTATTATTAATCAAGGATTCACTTCCAGCCTAAAAGGGCTCTCAGTCCCACTCTGTCCCCACACAGATTGGCCATGGCCCCTGCACAAAGACAGAGGGAGAAGCAGTGGGTGATGGGGAGATGTGTCACCCATTCTCACAGCTGCACCTTGCATGTCACCAGGGATAGGATGGCTGTTTGTCCCCTACCTGTGGTCCTGGTGTGGGAGAGTCTGAGTCTGTCTCGGACTCAGCTTTGGGAGAAGTTTCCTTGGTGGGTTTCGACCGAAACCAGCCAAACCACCTGAATCCAGAGCTCTGGGAAATGGAGAAAAACAGTGGAAAGGGATAAGAAGGGGCGGACACCAGGATCCCCCAGGTGCCTGCTGGGAGTGGGCACCATTTTTCCAGAGGTAGGGCTGGCATCAGGGAGAGGCAAGCTCAGTGCATGGGGTTCATGATGGCTCTGGCATGCTTACCTTGTCCTCCTCTGGCTTTGCAGCCTCTGCCAGCTCTTTGGCAGCATCCTCATCTGCGCTGTCCGAGGAGGGCCGGCTGTCCCCCAGGGACACCGTGGAGGTCTCCGAGACGGTCCGAATCCTGCTCGGTAACTCCTCCTGGCATCAAACACTGAAGCTGCCACATGCTATTCCCACAGGAACTGCACCGAGTGTGGTCAGGGACTGCTCCACACCAAGATTAGTGGGAAGCATCCCTAGGGATCCCCACATCCCTCACACAGCAGCTGGGGAGCAAGAGCTCCCATGGCAGGGTACAGCTTTCACCCAAGGGAACAACTGGCACCACAATGGAGGGATTCCATGCGAGTTCAGTGCATAGAAGGATGGGTCAACACGTCCCAAATGCAGCCAGGACCCTCAGTGGGATGGTCTCCCTGGCCCCTCTGACTCACCTGCTCTGCTGGGAGGGCTGGCTGCTCCCCTCCAGGGGACAGCCTGGCACCCCAGGGTTCCCCAGCTTCTTCTGTGGAGCAGAGGGATGGACACAGTCAAGATCTGAAGAGCTCCAGATGTACCCATCAGAGGTATTTCCAGAGCTTCAACCATGCCCCCCTCCAGAGCACAGCCATCCATGTGGTGGCCAAGATGTCCCCCAAAAGATGCAAAAGGCCCTTCTGGTCCCTGTCCCTGCCAGCACCAGGCAGTAAGTGACGAGGCTGAACTGCTGTGTCTCAAAGGGAACTTCTAAGGAAGAAATTCCTCCCTGTAAGGGTGGTGGGGCCCTGGCACAGGGTGTCCAGAGAAGCTGTGGCTGCCCCATCCCTGGAAGTGTCCAAGGCAAGGCTGGATGGGGCTTGGAGCCACCTGGTCTAGTGGAAGGTGTTCCTGCCTGTAGCAGGGGGTTGGAACTGGGTGATCTTTACTGTCCTTTCCCAGCACAAACCATTCAGGGATTCTGTGATTTTTGCAGGGAAACAAGGCTGCAGCACTCACCTGCCGGCAGCACCGGCTGCACAGGGGGCTCAGCAAAATCTCTTCCCAGGGGGGCTCGTGTCCCTTGGCCGAGCACAGAGGGCTGCAGGTCTCTCCCAATGCTGGGCAGCGGTGATGCCGTGACCTGAGCAGATGCTGGGGACCAGAGGGACATGTCCTTCTCGGAGCCACGTTCCTGGGGTGACACCGGCTGGAACCACTGGTCGTACTGGTAGTCTTCACTCTGAGGAATCTCATTGCCAGACTCTTCATCTGTGAAAAAACCCCACACCTCAGGAGCTTACAATTTTTATAATGTTTATAATTCTATTGGGCTGTTGCACAGATTTTTCCCCTTTTCCGTTACACGTCAGCGGGAGCTGGGGGAATGAGGAAAGACTCCAGGGACCAGGCAAGGGAGGAGGTAGGACACAGCACAGCAACAGGAACCTTCCAGAGGTTTCAAGGCAGGTGGGCTGGGAAAGACAGGTGGAAAAGAATTTTAAAATCCTGGGAATGTGCCTGAGTTTATAAATGAACTCAGAAGGGGAATGCTGTGGAAGCAAAGAGCCCATAAGCAGCATGCACCATCAGCTCAAAGGAGCCTGAGACCTCCAGCCTTTTCCCCGACTCCTGCTGCACACCCTGAGCAGGAAAGATTCGCCAGGTAGCCTTCATTCCTGTTCCACAGCAGCACCCATGGATGAGTGCCTTGCTTTAGGCAGATTTATTCAGCATTGGGATTTTTTTTGATTGAAAGGCAGGTTGAGTGAGTGGGATTTGTTTTATTTAACACACACATTGGTCCCAGGTGTGTGTCCTGCCTTTTCCAGCTCGGCAGCCTCCTGCCAGAAACACTGGGCACTGGGAAATTTCTCTCCCATTGCTATGAGACATGGCAGGCAGGACTCATATCCCATAGGGAAGGACTATGGCACCTCTTGATGCAGTGCTATCAAACCCTTTGCTTTGCTGCCAGCATCACCTCCAGCCCACTCAGGGTTAGCTTCACATCTATGGGCTGCTCAAGGTCCATAGGGAGGAGGATGGATGCTCAGATTCGTGCTGCCTGGCAAGCTCAGCTGGAACAAGTCAGGGAGGACAGCCCAGGCTGTAAGGATGGAGAGGGAGGGCCACGTGGATCTCAGCTTGGCACCTGACTTGGGCTTTGTCTTTCCAAGATGGATGGATTCAGCACCAAGCCAGCTTTCTCTGCATGCAGGTCCCTCAGGTGGTGACTCTGGATGGCCTTCACAATGAAGAAAAGGGCCAAGCACAGGGAAGGCGAGCTGTGGAGACCACATGGGGCAGAGCTGGCTGCTCGGAAATGTGGGACAGCGTTACGGAAAAGCCAAGCCAATGGGGTCATCATACCTGCAACTTCCTTCCAGGGAAGGAAGATCATAGTCTCAGCCCTGATAGCAGCAGAAGGCAATCAGGATTGATGATCCTTTTTACTGCCTGGGAGAGCTCTTTGAAAAGGAATTTGGCAGCAGCAGGGAAAGCTGATAGAAAGAAACGGCTTGAAGGAATTAGTTGTGTTTCATCCTGTCTGCACCAGCCTCTGTTCTCCACACTTCAGTGCCAGCATTCCCAATAAAAAGCCAGATCCAAGGAGCAGGGGACTGTGTAGGAGCGTCCTGCTGAAGGAGGTGCATGTGAAGCAGCACCGATGTGTCACCAGCCCCTGGCTGCTCCTCAGTGGGACATCCCAATGGGTGCCTGCCCAGCTGGAGAAGAAAAGCTCCTCTGCTCTTCCCTTGACACCAGGGGATGGTTGTGTCCCTCATCCTGGTGTCTCTGGGCCCTCTGGGTGGGTTGGCACTGGAGGGGACTCTTGGGGTCACCAAAGGGCAAAGCCAAGGGATCAAAGAGGCAGCAGGGAAGGAGAAATGCTGGGTCTTCAGCAACAGACATCCTGCAACCTGGCACACAGCGGGATGAGCTCCTTCCTGAATCCTTTGCTCTGTTAGTGTGAAATCCCTTTAGTTCAGCTCCAGTTTGCACCCTTGGAGGACGGCCTGGTAATGGGGCTGTCTCCCCTGAGGCTCACCTGGGAGGCTCATCCAGCACCCACCCCCAGCTCCTCCTCCCACAGCACCCACAGGGCCTCTGAAGCTGTGGTAATTAGGCCCAATTACTCAGACTTTGTACGAGGACAAAAGCATCCGGCCCTGGCTTTGCCTCCCATGCCTGAGGGATGCATCCAGGCAGGAGCAGCGTTTGAGCTCCAGGGGGTGCAAGGAGCAAGGAGCTGCTGCTGGTGAAAACCCCAGGGAGTGGGGAAGCTGCTTCCCAGCCCGTGGCAGCACAATTCCGCACACGGAGAAGCCTGCTATGGTGCCCACAACCTGCTCTTTGTTTTATTTACCTGCTGTCGGTAGAACAGCACAGGGCAGCTCTAGCTGAGCGGGTGCCTCCTCTGGAGGAAGATCATCGTCCACCTGCGAGGGAAAACGTGGTAAAATGGATAGGAAAAAGGATGGCACAGGGCACAGACTAAGGAAACCACGAAGACAATGCAAAGGAAAGCACAGTGGTCCTGGATCTGGGGCTCACAGCCCATCCCAGGCTGCAGGAGAGACCCACACCAGCATGGACACAGCTCTTTCCCAGTAAGTGAGAGGGGCTGCCCTGAGGGCAAGCAGGAGGGGAAATGAGATGGAAAAGGCCGCAAAACCAAAAGCAGATGTGAAATCTGAATGAAGAGCATTAATCTAAGCACCAGACCATAGTTAAAAGACCCAAGAGAACACCCACAAGGTGACACCCCACCAGTGACCTCTGCAATGCCTTCCCTGCAAAGGGAGACCATCACTCGCCCACCAGCCCCTGCCTGCCCTCCTTGAGCCAAAACAAGGAGTGTTTTGCCCTATGTGAGGCTCTGCATCCTTCAGGCACTGCAAGCCCCTTGCTGCTACTGAATCTGCAGGTCCCAGAGCACAGACCACATCTCAGAGCTCACAAGCCAAAGAAGAACAACAGCTTTTGAACCTCCATCCCCTCAGATTCAGGGAAGAGGAAGAGGATGCTCCTGCAGACAAACCACAACACAGACCAGCTGTCCCACTGCATCCTCGCTCCTCCTTACCTCCCATTCCCGGCAGCGGACTCGGAGCTGCTTCAGCCAGTCGGGCTCCAGCGCCTGGTCCTGCTCCGGCATCTCCAGGAGCAGAGGGTCAGAGAGCTTCAGCTGCTCAGCCAGCTGCAGGGCCAGGGGACAGCGGGGATTGTCACACGTGTCAGATCCACAGGGATCCATCACACATGGCTCGGGAAAACACACACAGGCTTGGGAAAACAGCATCACCTGATAATGTGGGGCTAAAATAACCCCAGCCTCTTGTGCAGGAGTTGTTCCCTCTACCACACAGCCACAGAGGTTCCAGCCTATCCATGCCCCACAGTCACAGCAGGGCTGGCTCAGCACCTCCACAGAGATGCCAGAATACCTGTGGCAAAGATGCTCCTCACATCAAAGAGACACATAACTATCACCATCCTTTTTCCCCCTGAGGAAAATGAGTAATCCCACCTAACAGCCATCCTGGAACACTGGCAGGTTTGCAGGACACCCCTCCAGGAACCCTGGAAAGAGCCCAGCTCCCAGGGCAGTTCATCAGCTCCTCGCCTACCCCATGAGGATGGATGGGAGCTGGTGTTTGTCTGGTCTGCATTTACAAATCTCTGAGACGATTTCACAGCCTCCCAGGCTTGTCCTGGTGCTTGATGTCCTTAGAGCTAAAGAGTTTTTTCTTAATATCTAAGTGAAATCTTCCCTGCTGCAAATTAAGTCTCTCTATCCCTGCTCCCGTGGAAGCTGTGAGAGGAGCCAGGCAACATCCCCCACAGGCAGCCTCCTGCATGCTGGAGGGCTGTTATCACATCCCTCATACCCCTTTCTCCCCCACCATATCTTGCCTAGAAGAAATAACCCTGAGGCCTTCTTCAAAGGTCATTTTCCCCTCAATCTCTTATCACCCCAGCTCTCCACTCCCACAGTCACTCCAATTTAGCCCTGTCTCCACATGCAGCAGCCCAAACAGGCCCCAGCCAAGACCCCTGAGACCCCAGCATGAGGGGATTATCATCTTCTCATCTCAGATATGCCAGTTGTGCTCTCACAACCCAGAATAACACTATAACGTTGCTGAGGTTTTTTCTTTTGTAACAGCATCCTGTTATGCTCCTGCTCAGTATTTTTTCCATGCTCCACCATCTCTCCCAGATCCCTCTCTGCAGTATTGCTGCTGTGTGTTTAATTTCTCCTGCAGAAGAGGGGTCTATGCTGCCCTGGCTGCAGCCATCTCGGTGACATGGGGCTCCAGCTCCCATCAATGGAGCATGAGGCTCTTCTGGGGTGAGCCAGGAGTCCAAGGTGAGATGCAGAGCTCCCTGCAGAGCTAATTCCCTGTCTGAAGGAGTTGTTTAGACAAGGATCCAGTTTTAACGCATCTAAGTGAGGGGAGATGGCACTCAAAGCACCGCTCTTCATCCACATCTTTACTTAATTTTCTCTCACTGGTATCAGCCCACCAGCACCCTGATCTAGTGGAAGGTGCCCCCCATGGCAGGGGAGTTGGAACTAGATGATCTCTAAGGTCCCTTCCAACCCTTCTGGGATTCTTGGGGATTTCTCAAGTTTCCCCTGGCTGCTTCATGTGCACTTGTCCTCAATGCTTTGCTACAAGGCTGCCACACTGAGAGCTGCCAAAGGCCACTCAGAGGTGACTTTGCAGCTCAGCCACCTTCCCCAGCCACACAAGACTCATCTATCCTTCCTGCACCAGTCCCCAGCAGCCATTTCTTTCTATTCCTGAACTTCTCAAAAACAAACTCCAAACCAGCACAAAGCACATGTCCCAACTCCGTGAGTTTACAGCAAGACAGGAGCTGCACAGCGGGACCCCAGCTTGGGACCAGGACTGGCCACGAGAGCAAAGTAACCCAGCAGCCAGACAGGAGCCTGCACTACCCACAGACCCACTGTCCCACCTCTTTACAAACACACTTATGTTCATCCTGAATCAATCACAGGAAAAAGGAAATTATGAGTATGATTACTCCTAAACAGGGGGAATGTTTAATCCAAAAGCTAATGTGCACTTTGATCCAGTATTAATGAACCAGCACCTGGTTGTATATCGTCCCCAGCTTCAAAAGAGGGGAAGTTTTAATCAAACACTAATGTGTATCATAATTTGTAACACAGTCTAGAACATCAAAGACAAGAGCATCTATGGATGCACTAGTTTCTCAGATGAAAGTGTTTTCTCCCAGGAGAAGCATTATCCCCAGCAGAACGGCAGATCTGAGAGGCTGTTAGACAGTAAATAGGCTTCGATGACGGAGTGAGGAAGCAGTGCCAGCCAAATTTTGGGTGAACTCAGCAGCACCCGTTTCAGACAGGCATCTTGCTGCCCTTTACCTCACAGTACCATGGTTTTAGCCCCTTTCATAGAATCAAAGAACGGTTTGGGGTTGGAAGGGACCTTAAAGTTCATTTTGTTCCAACCCCCTTGCTGTTTGCAGGGACGCCTCCCACTAGACCAGGTTGCTGAAAGCCCCATCCAGCCTGGTCCTAAAGGCTGGAGGAAGGCGACAAGCAGCCTCACCACTGCCCTGGTCTCGTGAGAGCCCAGCCTTCCTGGGGCACCTGGGACACTTTGCTTCACCCCTCTCTGCCTCAGCCCCCTGCTCAGGAAGAAGAGGGGCTGCACTTGGTGCTACAAGCTGGACCATGCTCCCTCTCACTGTCACCCCAAAACACACCCCTCAGGAGGTAAAGAGATTTGTAGACAATGTGCTGTAGGGGAAATGTGCACTTAGACTTCACTTCTTAAGTCTATGACATTTAGAAGTTCAGAAACCCCCTCCAGACTTAAAAACATCCTTTGTTTCCAAATAACTCTGCTCCTACTTGGCAGTCAGCATAATCCCTTTGTTTTCTACCCTAAATCCATGGGGATTAGAGAGCCTATGGAGGTGTTGGCTTGGCAGCAAACCCTGGGGGGCTGGTCAGAGCTGCCAACCACTCCCACCCACAGGAAACCCTGAGGATGCTCCCCACCCCAGCAGGCCCTGAGTGGTCTCACGCCCTGGCTGGGCTGCAGGAGGCCCAGGCTCACCCTCAGCACTTGGCGGGCCAGGACGGGGTGTTTGGCCGGGTCCCGGCGCAGCAGCGTGGTGCAAATGTGCTCACAGTACTGCAGGGCCTGCGCCGGCAGCCCGTGGTCGGCCAGGCGGGAGGCGTAGAGCAGCTTGTACACCTGGCAGAGGGAAGAGAGGAGCCGTAGGGGGGAGCAGGGAGGAGGACAAGCCTGTGGGTGCCCTCTGCCGTGGCACATCACCCCGACATGACTCCGAGCACCCTGGATCGTGTTCCCAGAGGTCACCTGCAGCTTGGGGCCACTTCCACCCATCCATCCCCATGGAGGCATCCAGCCCCCCCTCCCTGAGCCAACCAGGGAGGAGCACAGCAGCTTCATAGAATCCTACAATGGTTTGGGTTGGAAAAGACATTAGAGTTTGTCTAGTTCCAACCCCCCTGCCATGGCCAGGGACAATTTCCACTAGACCGGGTTGCTTCAAGCCCCATCCAGCCTGGCCTTGGACACTTCCAGGGATGTACCTATCCAAATCCATGCAGTGTCCAAGGCAGCAACAGCTGGGTGCTGCTTTGCAGTAGTAAAAGCTCACCTGTTACCCAGAGAGCAGGAATGAGACCTGAGCAAGCACTGATCAGAAACACTGTGCACCCCAAAATCTGCCCTGCGTGAGTCCCTTGGCCAAGGCAACCTCCCTATCATTCACAAAGACCAGTAAGGGGACAAGCCTCAGGAACAGTTTGAATTCCAGGTGCATGTTTTGGGGCAAGTCTGAGCTGCTGCACAAGATGTAGTTGAGCATATCCACTACCTGGAAGAGGAGCAGGAAGGACTCGGGCTGTCGTAGCTTCTGGCAGTACTCAAAGATCTCCATCCTCTGGATGGCCTCCGTCCTGGCAAACTGGGAAAAGGCCTGGCTGCAGAGGAGAGGGGCAGAGTCAGGGAGCAGGAGTAGAGATCCCTCCCTGAACAGCTCCACACAGAGCACACATTAGCAGCAGGAAAAACCCCAAACAGGGATTGCTTTTGCATAAAAGTGAGATCCCAGGGATGGGGAGAATGTGGTACAGGTGACTCTGGCAATGACCCCAGCCTCCAGCGCTCGCTCACCAGTGGCTGCTGCCCAGCAGGGCCATGCGATCTGCCTTTGCTCCAAAGTAACAAAAAGGAACATCTGCCATCAGGTAGCAGAAATGAGCTGCTTCCACTGCTCCTTTGCTGGCTGGAATGGAGGAAAAAAGACAAACACTTAGTCCTGAGACATCACCACATGGTCAGCCTTGCTTTGGAGGCCCTCAAGCTCACACAAGAACCCAAACCAAACTGCCTCAGTTTCCTGTGCATGCAGACCCTGATTCATCCCTTGCCGCTGTTTTTTGTCCATTTTCCCCAGTTGCTGCTTTTTGTTTTGGGAGGTTTCAGTCCAGTAGCAGAACTAAGGGATCCTGAGCAGGCCCAGCTCCAACTCTTGCAGGGTGCCATTACTGGCATAAAATCCCACTACTGGGAGCAAGGCTCAGTCCCTGCCGTTACCTACACCTTCCCTGGGCCCAACTGCTCCAGGTGTCTCCACAAGAGCAGCTCATGGATGTGCCTGAGCCTGATTCATCTGAGGATTCATTGGCACCTCATCCCTGCCACCACACAGGCCCTGCAGCTCCAGGGGTACAGGCACAACCGTGTCAGCACCACAATGTCAGCATGGACGTGCACAGTGACATGGCAGTGCCCCCTGTTACAGCTGCTCCCACTGATCTCAGCTCACCCAAAGTGTCTCCCATGGTGACAATGGCTCGGTGGTTCAGCTCCATGTCTCCAACCTTGTTGGACAATATCACAGCCAGGTGGGGCCTCCAGTCCCCCCACGTGGCATCCGCGCAGCACTGGAGGGAGATGAGGAGAGCAAAGGTGAGCAGAGATGGTCACCACAAGGTGGGCATCACAGACAGGTGATAGCACAGGGGAACACATGCCAGGGCCAGCCTCCTGCTCACGGACCAGTGCTGCCTGAGGGATCCTTCCTGACATAAGCTGGAAGAGGGTCTGCAGTGGGTCGTTGGTGGCCAGTGTGCTGGTGAACCTGTGAGGAGACAGCACAGAAAGGCTGCAGACCAGGACCTCAAGCCTTCATTCACCTCCTAGAGCACATCCCAAATGCCCCAGGAAACTGATGTCTGGAGGGGTTTCCCAGAGAATCCAAGAATGGATTGAGTTGGAAGACACATTCTAGTCCAACCCTCCTTCCATGGGCAGGGACACCTTCCACTGTCCCAGGCTGCTTCAAGCCCCGTCCAACCTGGCCCTGCACACATTCAGGGATGGGGCAGCCACAGCTTCTCTGGACAACTTGTGCCAGGGCCTCACAACCCTCAGAGGAAAGAATTTCTTTCTAACATCTAACCTAAATCTACCCTCCTTCAGCTCCAGCCATTCCTCCCTGTCCTCTCACTCTATGCCTTGGTAAATAGGAGGCAGAGAGGATCATCAGCCCCTGGGGATGATGATCTGTATTGCCTTCAGAGCAGGCAGGTCTCCAGGACAACAGTGCATAAAACCTCCTTAAAAGGATTTGGGTTCCACAAGACAGAAAATTTCTACTTAACTCTCCCTGAAGGGATCAATCCAATCCAGATGTTAAATTCCACCAGAAAACGCTCATATGAGTGGGATGAACAGCTGGGGCTAGGCTGGATCACAGTGAAGATGGCTCAGCTCCCCCCGCCCCATGGCTGTCTTTGCTAGGGCAGCATGGGCAAAGCCAAAGACTCAGAATAAATTAACCGTCTGTCTCCAGGGAATGGCTTTCCTCCTGCTTTCCAGCCCCACACTTGTTTTCTTGGGTCTGTTGGGAAGCCTGAAGGACTCAGGATGGATGCCCTTTCTCCCCTTTGCCCCCTCTGGAAAGGCTCCAGCTGGAATCAATGCTCTTTTCCAGGTCAGGAGGCGCTGAAGGGATAACAGCCTTGGAAAGCAGCCATGGAACATCATACCTTGCTTTAGCTTCTCTGACTTACCCGGTGAGGACCCAGCTGTACGTCCGAGAGTCCATCTTGCTAGAGAGGAACAGGGCATGGCCCCACAGCTGGTTTCTCATGGCCCAGACCAGAGCTTCCTGCAGGTGAGGAGGAGAAGAAATAGGGTTTGCACCAACCCTGCTTCCCCTGCCCTCCTCTGTGCTTCTGCTCCCCCAGCTCGGAGAGGAGCCCCAGTAACTGCTCCGGCTCTCAGTAGCATCCTCCAAAAATCTCTTCCATGTTCAAATATCTTCCAGGTCCCTTGGTCTTTCTACCTTGAATGTTTACAAGAACCTGGACCTTCAAAGTCACGTTGTGTCTCCTAGGTTTTCAGGTCTGTGCTGCCTGTTAGCTCTCAATGCCATGGGATCCCAGCCTGGGCACCCAAACTTGTCTGCATCCAACCCTCCTCTCTTCTCCTTGTGCCTTATGTATCCCATGAGATCACATAGCTGCAAATGGGTTTGGAACAAGAAGGTCTTTAAGGTCCCTTCCAAAGCAAACCATTCTAGTACTCTCTGAACCTAAATGTGGTAGAAGTGCTGGTAAAAGCCTCTGCATCTCATCTTCAGTTAGGTTCCCCATCCCAGTTCCCAGTGGTGGGAAATCATTGCCATAAGTCCTGTTGTGCAAACACAGCTTGGAGAGTTGATCCCACAACCACAAGTCACTTCTCAACCACCCTTCCGTTTAAAACCTGCCTGAAGAGGCCAACAGGTCCAAGAAAAAAACCTTCAGCCCCATGTCCTGGATCCCACTCACCACTTACTTTCTTCCTGCCATAGTAGAGGAGCTTGGTGAACTTCTCCACTATCTGTGCCTGTGTCTCCACGACAGGAGGGACCTCCCCAGTGATGAGGTCTAGAGTGCCCGGCTGGTGCGAAGCCCACTCATCGTCCGTCAGGCCCATCAGGTTGGCTGCAGGGTCCTGCCTTTTATACTTGTCCTGGCACTTGCAGTCCTGCATCAGCAGCTCAGCCACATCCGAGCCCACCATGGACTGGGAAAGGCAAGGAATGAGGCACGTGGAGGCTGCCCCATGAGCAGAGGCTGATGGCACTTCCCGTCTGCACCCTTCTTACACCTGTGTCCTCCTCATCCCAGCACATCCCCCCAGCAACACCAGCTTTGGCCACCAGCATGCGGGCTTGGATGGAAAAGGATTCAGCACAATTAGCAAGACCTTCACAACACTCCCTCTGATGACCTTATTCAGCTGCTTCCCACAAGCAGCTACAGACTGGGTTGGGTGGATTTCAGTGGATTAAGGGAATGGCTCCCTCTTAAGCGTAAGTGCTGGCTCATTGATGAAGGTGGCACCGGTCCCCTTCACTGGGCTGGTGGTAGTTCCCAAGGATTAAATCACAGAGAAGGATTAGCTCCAAATATCCAGGCAGCATCAAACTAATGAATAGTGGTATGGGAATGGGATTCTCTTAAAGTACACCCCTTGCCCCTAAAATAGCAACTGGATCAAGAGGCACCTAAGTGACATATTACTTGCCTCATTTCCAAGATCAAAAGGGTCATCCCCTTCCATGGGATACTTACCCCATTCTGCCGGCAGAGGAGGACCAGGAGTTTCCAGAGGAGAGAGGAATCTCTGCCCCTTTGTGTTGAGAGATCACTGCCTGCGGTTATCTTCTGCTGGCAAAACGTCATCACGTCCACCTTGTGCAGATCTTCCCTACAGCAGCAGAAAGAGACATCGAAGAAACCCAAGGCAAAGCAATCTAGGACAGCATTCGGGCTCAGTCCCCAGGTTCACTGATGGGGATGCCAAAGATTCCAAGCTGGAGGAACGAAGATCCCCAGTGCCAATAACTACTTTTAAGTCCAAACACACCCTAATTTATTGTGACTTGTAGCAAATTTCTGTGTTTCAGGGATGCAAAGTACATTTCAAACCCACTCTTTGCCCTCCTGATAATATTTGCCTCCATCCATCTGCAAAGAAACAATTTGGATTTGCTGTGCTGTCATTACATGCATGGATGTCCAAGGCTGCAGAAGCAAGAACAATCTGTTGTGGGGGCAGAGTGGAGGGTCACTCTTGTGACCACAGAAACCCTTTGGGACCGAAACAGAAACCCTTAAACTACGTGCAAGCCATGCACAACCGCTGTCACACAATAAAATAAGCATACAGTTAGAAGGAAAGAGTGGATGAGACAGGAGAGAGAAACTGCAGATGGAGATGTTGATCCTGACTCAATAATTCCAACATATTATATGGAGATTCCCGATGTACCCTTCGGCACAAGTGGTAACCCGAAATCACAGAATGGTCTGGGGGTTGAAAGGGAGCTTAAAGATCATCTATGCCATGGGCAGGGACACCTTCCACTAGACCAAGCCCTATCCAGTTTGGCCTTGAACACTTCCAGGGATGGTGCATCCACCCCTTCCCTGGGCAGCCTGAGGCCTTACTACCCTCATAGGGAAGAATTTCGTCCATATATATCTAACCTAAATTTTCCCTCTTTCAATTTGCGCTCAATCCCCTGCATCCTGTCACTACAGTTCCTGGCAATGAGACCCTCTCTGGCGTCCTTGTAGCCCCTTCAGAAGGGTTGGTCCCTTGGAAGGTGCTGTGACATCTCCACACAACCTTCTCTTCTCCAGCTCCCTCAGCCTGTCTCCGTGGGGAAGTTGCTCCAGTCCCTTTATCCTCCTCTGTTCCATGTCCTTCCTATGCTGCTGGCACAAGAACTGTTTGCAGCACTCCAGGTGGGTCTCAGAAGAGCAGAGTAGAGGAGGAGCTCCAGATCCTCCACCCATCTATGTATGCACAGCTCTTTTGCTCAGTAAATACTTTTTACTTTTCTCTCCCTGCTTTGGTTGTGAGTGGCCATAGAGACAACCTGCTGCAACACAGCCTGATTCACCCCCAGGCTCACACTGGATGAAGGTACATGCTGGGTCTGACCCCACTGTGGCTCAGCCATCTCAGGGGACAAAAACTTTAGGAAAAGCTAAACCACAGGTTGACCCAGGGCTTTAGACATCAAAAGAAACAAAAAAAAAAATCATTTTTCTTGGACAAAATTAGTACAAAACAAGGTCAGATGTACAAACCACACTAAAACCACATCCTATGACTATTCAAAAACCATGTCCCACAATCCAAACCAACCCACACCGCATCAAAGGGGCTGGGCTCCCAACCTGAACTTAGACATGGTCTTTGCAGAGATCTCAAAACCACGGGGACCCTTTGAGTCTGCCCTGAGCTCATGTCTCCTCGAAAAGGAGACAGCCAGGAGGACGCAGCTCCTGGACCTGCCTGTGCTGCCATACCTGGCCAGGGGCCCTGGGAAGGCCTGCAGCTCCTCCAGCTCTTCTGTGCCACAAAGGATTGCCTAAAAAACAAAAGTAAATTCAGCAGCTGGACTCCAGCAATCAGACCAGCCCCAGCTGGGCTCTCTGAAAGCCCGTGCCTTGGCCAAGGGTTCAACAGTGCCAGTGAGCCCCATACTGTCTTAAGGTAACTACAGAGCACAGACCCTGAACTATCAAACAGACTCCAGTGCTAAGGTCCAGTAAAGAAATGTCTGCTGAGTTGGCATCTGCCTCCTTCTGGAGGTAAAATAGGAGACTTGGAATGCTATGGTAGACTCGGGGGATGGATCTTCTCAGGAAGGTGAGTGGAGTTGGCCTTTGGAGAGGGACACACCACATCTGTCCCCATGAGAAGGGATCACTATGAGCAGGTCACAGGTACCAAGGGTTATGCAGCTGAAGGCTGAAAGCAACACCCAGGCACAGGCTAGCACGATGGAGACTCAAAAATCCATGTGGGATGGAGAGAAGATGGGAGCAAGGAATGGGAAGGCTGCTGAGGAGACTGCTTGGGTTATGACCAATGTTTGCCTCCCTCAGGGCAAGAGGAGCCTCCCCAAAGGAGAGGACCAAGGGGGGCCAGCTGTGTCCTACCTCCAGGCTGTGCAGCTGGACACGGGGTGGCTGTCCCTTGGCAGGGCGGTGGGGACACGCCAGTACCAGGTGGCCCCTGGCTCCGAAGCACAGCGCCGTGTGCAGCTGTGGGAACTTGAAGGACACTGCTGGGACCGGGCTGGACACCAAGGGCCCCCCTGCAATGACACAAATGACACAGAGGCCACTGTGAGCCCCTCACATGGATCCCACACCACATCCACTCTGGAGGACTTGACCAGGTCCCGACCTTGTACCCCAACTTAAGTAGCCCCCCACTGACCCCTCTGTGCAAGAATTGTTCTCCAGAGCAGCAGATGTGCACAGCAGCTCCTACACCTACCCAGGCAGAGCCCCTGGACCATCCACACACGCTGCAGCTCCCCAGTCATGCCTTGTGCCTGCACCACCTCCTCCAGGGGAGGACCAAGCTGAGAGCCAATATCCTACCACCAGCCATTTATCCCCTTGCTTCCCCCTTATCAGAACCTGCCATTACACACGACCTGTTTGTTCCACGTTCCAGGCCCCTGGAAGCCCAGGGTCGTAGTGGTCGGCACCGTCACGGAGGTACTGGCTGAGCTCATGGCTGCTGGAGCTGAGCCCTGACTCGTGGTACTGCAGGAGCAGGCTGGTCTGGCCTGAGGGCTGCAAGGAAGAGAGAACACACAAACTTGGCTTAAAAACCAGGGAGACACTGCTGCTTTCCTGCTCCCAGGCAGTGGGGCAGGCTCTGCTGCCCCAGGAAAGTGCCTAGCAGGAATAGCACAGCCAATTCCCATCCGAGCAGCTCATGCCCTACAACAGCTTGGGTTCACCCAACAGCTTAGAAAAATAATTTACATCAGCCACAGCTGTAGTCTGACAGCTTTCCTAGCCCTGACATGAGCTCCTCAACACAGCCAAGAGATGGGGCTTAGAAACCCAAAAAAGCATCACCCGGGAGCAAAATCACCAGAGCAGCTTTGATTTGATATTTTGATTTTCTCTTGGCAAAACCCAGCAACCAGGACACAAGTGTGATGGAGCATGACTTGGTGGACACAGCTGACAATAACACACAGCTGTCAGCCTCCTAGGAAGGACAGAATCATGCAATCATGGAATCATTAACGTTGGAAAAGCCCTCCAAGACTGAGTCCAACCATTAATCCAGCACTGCCATGTTCACCACTAAACCATGTTCCCAATTGCCACATATACATGTCTTTAAAATCCCTCCAGGGATAGTGCCTCTACTACATCCCTAGGCATCTATGCCAGGGTTTGACAACCCTTTTGTTGATGAAATTTTTCGTGTTATCCAATCTAAACCTTGCCTGGCACAACTTAAGGCCGTTTCCTCTTGTTCTGTCACTTGTTATGTGGGAGAGCAGCCTGATCCCCACCTGGCTACAGCCTCCTTTCAGAGAGCTGCAGACAGTGACAAGGTCCCCCCCCTGAGCCTCCTGTTCTCCAAGCTGAGCCCCCACAGCCCTCTCTGCCTCTCCTCATCAGACTTGTGCTCCAGACCCACCCCCAGCTCCATTGCAGAACATCCCCCTCAGCTTGGGCTTCTCTCCTGACCCTGGGGAGAGCAGCAGACAGCCCTGTACCTGGGGCAATGACAGCCCAGCAGATGGAGAGACCCCCAACACCAATAACCCACTGCAATAATACCCAGGGACTGTCAGGCACCAAGTGCAACATAGCAAAGGACCCTTTTCTCAGCTGCAGGGGCACACATGGAGTGTTCCCAAATCTCTGCAAGATTCTTGTCCTCCACCCCTGCCCACCTTGAGGTTACCTCTTTGGGCTGACCACCAGCCTCCCCTGAATCACTGCTGAGGGCTCCTGTCACTTCCCTCTTGGCAGTCGAGATGTAGCTCTCCTCATAGGAGTGGTAGGGCTGTGTCCTGCAGGTGGGAGCAAAGGAACACACGCTGAAGGGCTGAGAAGTTTGAACCACCCACAAACCTGCTAATTTTGCAGCAGGTGGTCTCAGAAAGTTGCACAGACTTCTCAGCTTTACCTGTCCTGCCCTGGGGGGCCCGTGGCCAGGTTGGGGTGGTAGCCCCTGTAGTAGTGCTGGTCCTGGTAACTCTTGCCATAAGAGTCCCCCTGTCTCAGGTCTGGAGAGAATCAAGATTCAGCATTACCCCTCCAGAGCAACAATGAGTTTCAAAAGAAAAGCCATGAGTCAGGCAACTTGCCATGCCCACACAGTTTGCTTTCAAATTATCCCAGCACATTGGAGGTATGATAATGCCCTGTACACATTTGCCAACACAGCACTGACGTCCTTTTCTCCTTCCTCCCTCCTCTTCTGTTCAGCCCAGAAACAGCAAAGAAGAGGCTGTGGCCATCCTGATCACACAGCACCATCAAACTCAGGTTGGAACCAGGAAGGACACAGGTTTTTAGCCATGGCAATGAAGATCAAACATCCTTTGGGTGCACCTAACTCCTGCTCACATATCCTAAATGCAAACAGGGAGCCAGTGCTGTGCAGAGCACCACCACCCCAGACTGTGGGCAGGAGAAAGCCCTGGATATGTGCAAGCCTTGGGAGAAGAACCCATCCTGGAGAAAGCATCACTTCTGCTGTAAGCTGCCTCCATCCCCAGACTCCAAGGACGAGCCCATACCTCTGCCATCCTGCCACGCCCCTGGCTGCCACTGGTGTCTCTGGTAGAGGTAGCCATCCCCATAGCCTGGATACCGCCAATGGGGGTCTTCATAGCCTTGCCTAGAAAACAGCACAACACACTGATCTGCGGAAGAAAGGGCACCACTGCAGGCTCCAGGGTCACATCTAGGGGCCCTCCTGCTCAGCACCTTTGAGGGGGCAGAACAGGTGATGGAAATAAAGCCAGGTCCCCTACTCCGTAGCAGGGCCAGAAGCTGGTCCAGCATCACACCTGGAAGGAGCAGGAAGAGGTTTGGGTACTTTCCCATCCCCACCTACGAGAAAGCTGTGCACTGCAGTTTCAGGTGATGCCCGGTTTTATAGAATCCAAGAATGGTTTGGGTTGGAAGGGACCTTTAATGCTCATCTCATTTCAACCCCTGCCATGGGCAGGGACACCTTCCACTGAACCAGGGTGCTCCAAGCCCTGCCGAACCTGGCCTTGAACACTTCTAGGGATGGGGCAGCCACAGCTTCTCTGGACAACCTGTGCCAGAGCCTCACCACTCTCAGAGAGAAAATTTACTTCCTAATATCCCATCTGCATCATACGACCTCAGCACAAAACCCCATAATTCACTGAGTGCAATAACTCAGGCAAATCAACCCAGATTTGCTGGAGTGCTCAAAGCTCTTTCTCAGCACTGAGAACATCCTCTGGCCCACATTTTATCCCTCCACTCTTCACTGTTTCAGCAGCTGAGTTTGCAGGCTGCCTCTTGCTTCTATATTACCACTTGTATTTTTATTGTTCACCTTGCTCTTAGGAAAAAAGAACTGCATTTAATCAAATCTGTAAGAAAAATGCACCTCAGGACTGAGACGGAGCTTGTCAAACAGCAATCACAAAAGTCACAGTTTTAAGAAGAAATCAGAGCTGCAAATGCTACACCACCTTAAATACAGAAGGCATGGGCTGCTTGAATAGCTGGACATCACCTACACGCCATGTCCATATGCATTCACAAGGGCAGGACCCGTGAGCAGTGACAAGGGCAATCCATCTTTTAAGAAGGTTCCCAAGAGGAGGGCTGAGCAGGAGCAGCTCTCACCTGGCATACGGCTGGCCGGGATAGCTGCTGTCGTGGTGCTCAGCACGGGACGCTGGCCGGCGAGTGTCGCTCCGGGGCTGGTGGCCCTCGTCCTGGGGGTGACCGAGGAGGAGGCTCCCATGCCAGGAGCCGGGGCGAGGAGCCTGCCCTGCGCGCAGGAGCTGCCGCCGGAGCGGTTCTGGGGGGCCATGGTGCCCCTCTGCCCATGAGCCCCGTGCTGCTGGCCTCTCCCAGGGCTGGGGTGGCTGCACAGGGGCCCAGGGCTCCATCACCAGCTTGCCAGCAAAATCCTCTCTGGCTTTGGGGAGCTGAAGCCCCAGATGGCTTTAGTGGCCTGCAAATGATAAGTCACAGTGTGTTTGATCAGCAACTTTTCAACCACCTCAAAACTCCCTTTGAAGCCCATTGCCAGCTACTCTCTGCTTTTTGGGAGCATCCTGGAAACCCAGAATCCTTTCCAAAATGCCCAGAGGCAAGGAATAGTCATCTCTACATCTTCCTTAACTTGAAGCTCCCCTTAAAACACCAGGATGTTTTTCTGCCTTTGAAAGCAACAGACATCCTGCTCGTCCCAGAATAAGAACCTCAGAATGTTTTGAGTTGAAAGGGACCTTAAAAATCATCCAGTTCCAACCCCCTGCCATGGGCAGAGACACCTTCCACTAGACCAGGCTCAAAGCTGCATCCAACCTGATGGTGAACACTTCCAGAGATGAGGAGTTTCTCTGGGCAGCCTGTGCCAGGGCCTCACCACCCTCACAGGAAAGAATTTCTTCCCAATACTTAATCTAAATCTCTCCTCTTTCAGTTTAAAACCACCGCCCCTTGTGCTATTGCTACAGGCCCTGCAATAAAATTTGTTTCTATCTTCCTTACAAAGCCCCCCTCACGCCCAGGTAGGATCCTCCTTCACTCCCAGCTGCAAAGCACCAGCACTCACAGCCCCCTCGAGCTGTGAGAGGGTGAGAAATCACCCTCACCTCCATGACACGGTGGTGAAACCCCATCTGATATCCACTAGGGGAAGGGACATTGGCAAAGCCGTGAACAGTTCAAGCAGTTTTGCTCAAAGAACTGAGTAAGCAGGGAGAAATGGAGGTTTGTTCTTGTGAGCTATGGGATGGCATGGGAACAGGGGTTTCCTCCTACCTTTCAGCTCCAGCAAGAATTCCAAGTGGACACCAGATTTAGTTGTAACAGTCCCATGCAGAAGAGGAGATCCTGAGGAGAGCCCAGGGTGGCACATGGGTGAAGCCCCAGCTGCCAGGGGAATTCACCCTCCAGGCCCCCACATCTCCTCTTGCAGCATCAGTACCCAAAGTGCCCCCACCACTACAGCTCTCCCCAATGCAGGGAGATGTCCAGATGCTGTCTGAACCCCTTCTCACTCCTCCCAGTCAAAGTTTAAGGCACTTTGGGGTAATTTCAGGACTGGAAGACACTCAGGTCTGAACAGAGGTGGCTCAGTTTGTGCCCTTCTGGGTGATATCCAGGTAAACCCTTGCCCTGAATAGCCCCCAGGCACAAACATCCAAGCACCCATTCTTTCAGTCCTGCCAAGGGCCCCCCCAGTTTTTGGCCAGGGGTTCCCACCACCATCCTCCCCCCTCAGCAGCCACACACACCTGCTCAGAGGCCGCCGGGGCCCTTCCTCTGCTCCCTGTTGGCACTTCCAAAGTCCACTTCCACATGGGCCAGTGGGCAAAGGGCAGCCTCTGCTCCTCCACCCCGCACCGGCCGCTCGTCTGGCTCCCAGGGGATTCACGCTGCTGTTGGCATCCTGAGGGTCACCTTTCCCATCACCTGGGTCTCCTCCCACCCAAGATAAAGAGCACACAGCCCCCTGAGCTCAAAAAAAGCCAGATATTTTTCCTGGAGAGTTTTTTAATGCTGTGAAGTAAGTAGGGCCTGATAGCGATAGGACAAAGGTGAACAGCTTTAAGCTCCAAGAGCAGAGATTTAGATTAGGTGTTAGGAGGGAATTGTTCCCTGTGAGGGTGGGGAGGCCCTGGCACAGGGTGCCCAGAGAAGCTGTGGCTGCCCCTGGATCCCTGGCAGTGCTCAAGGCCAGGTTGGACACTGGGGTTTGGAGCAGCCTGGGACAGTGGAAGATGTCCCTGCCCATGGCAGGGGTGGGACTGGATGGGCTTTAAGGTCCCTTCCAATCCCAACCATTCCGGGACTCTAGGCAGCGCCTTCCTCCATACATTCTCACACTTCTTAAATAATGATAACTAAAACCTGATTGGTTAAATTCAGACCCAGGCGCAGGTCAAACAAATAACGTCCAACCCACTATGTACTGCCCAGGGCAGAATCTGAGCAGAATTTGGGCAGGATGGAGCTGGGCTCCACCCCAGCACTGCCTCATCTCAGTCATTACAGGGCTATAATGGCCTTGTTCTCTAAGTGACCAGGGATTCCTGCCTGGAGACCCTATCCTGAACTCCCCTAGGCACCTTAAAAACTGAGAAAATGAGGAAATTAAGGCAAATGATACCACAGAAAACAACATTAAAAGCTAGATGTAAGGTCCATCATCTGCCACTCAGCAGTTTAGTGATGTGTCACCTTCTCCCCCTTTCCCAGAGCCTCCAAATTACCTCCACTGTAACACCACAGCACTGATTGATTTGGGATTCACAGGCAGGAGTTTGCTTTGCATCATGGTGCATGGTGGTCAGAAACCCCCTCTTTTAATGATGTTGAAAACTACATATATTATAGCTTCAGACCTTGAAATTTCCACCTTGCTGGGAGAGTAAGAAATTTTCCCTGGTGATCCTAAGAAATAAGCGCTCAGTCTCTGCAGAATTCAAGATTTCAAGTAAAACATTATCCTTAGCACTCAGCTGTATAGAAATCCGACTGGGAGAAACACAAACCAGAGCAGCGCTGTCTTTGTGCTGCTGACCTGCTGCAGCAGAATAAAATTAAGCATCTCCTCTTCATTTCACAGCTGCCCTTCAGAACTTCGGGAGGTTTTGAAGTAAAAGGTCTGGTATGGACAGATCAGGTCTCGGGGGAAGCAAGAAAGAATCCCTAGAAACCATGAGAATGACACTTTAAAAATACCTAAATTGATAGGCTATTTCATAAATATAAATAATTCCACTTGGTTTCTGGCTAATAATTTTAGGTTTCTAGCCAAGAGGTGACTGCTGGATGTTTCCAACCTGTTTTCTAGCAAGAACACAAATCTATACTGGGAGCAGGGCTCAATCAGCATCACATAAAGATGTTGAAAAGGGGAGTCAATTTAAGTCAGATACAAGGAAGAAGTTTTTAACAGTGAGGGTGGTGAGCCCCTGGCCCAGGCTGCCCAGAGAAGCAGTGGGTTCCCCATCCCTGGAAGTGATGAATGTCAGGTTGGCTGGGGCTCCAAGCAACTTGATCTGGTTGAAACATCCCTGCTCACTGCAACGGAGTTGGACTAGATGACCTTTAAGTCCTTTCCAACCCAAACTACTCCAACTCTATGACCCTCAGGCTGCTGTTGCCAGCCTCACCTGGGAGGTTTGGATTGCAAGGAAGATCTGGGAGCTTGTCTTGCATAAAAGCAGCTGCAGCTTGTGATGCTTGTGTTTGAGATGTGAGCAAACTCTGTTTCAGTTATTGCTAGGGAACAAGAGGTAAGAAACTCTACCAGCAACATAAAGCTTGGAGCAGAAGTAGTTTAAAATGGACAGGGCAACACCAACTAAGGCAAGAGCAGGAAAGTGGGTTGGAAAAAGAAAGAGCCAAGGAAAGGAGCTGGGGAATGAAAAGTGACAGAAAGAAAAACAGAGATAAAAGGCTCAGATGGGCTAGAGGGGGGGGAAGAAAAGGATAACCTTTGAATGTCAGCATATCTAGCCAAGAAATTACTATTTTAAAGGAGTCATAGCTTTCTTGGCGATCCAAGTCCTGTGCCCTAGGACTGCCCCCAAGCTTTCGGGACTATTGCAATGCCGGCAGCATGTGCTGCAGATAGCATTTGTCATAGAGCTGAAGGGACACCACTATCACCTTAAAACATCACATTTTTCTGCTTTAAAAGATTTCACTGGTGTTGTTACAGTAACAAGATTAGGTGGAAAACATTTTTCTTCATGCCCCCGGTGTGTTTGTGCAGCTCCTTGGGGCCCTGCTCACAGACAGCCCCACGCTCTCAGGTCAGTCCCCCACACCAAACCCAACCTCATCTGAAACCTTTGTAACCTAAGAGTAGAAATTCAGGTGGCTTCAGTACCTGAATTTATTTTGAGGTGATTTACATTGTTTTCACTTGGTTCTGAGATGAGGTGGGGGTTTTTTAAAGCAGAATTTATAGGAAGCTTTGCTAATCTCTGAGCTTCGACCTCCTATAAATGTGAAAATAATATATATAAAGAAACCCTTTTTTTTGTGGAGATGTCTTGAGCATCATGCAGGGCAGAAATGCAAGTAGCAAATGAGCAACATAAAATGTGAAAACTCATCTTAAATATTCTACACAGCAAAAATGCCAGCCCTGAACGTGCTGCCAGCTTCTGAGGTATTTGACAGCCTATTTCATGTCACAAGAGCAAGAAAATAAAAACCACTCAGGACTCAGGTTCCCAGACAGGCTAAGCACCCACACCACATGCGGAGAGCCCTCATCCCCAATCAGTCTCAATGGCAGCTAATTAATAATTAGCTTGATCACTCCTCCCAGGCTCAAAGGGAAGGAGCTGTGAGAGCCCCTGCTCCAGCTGGTAATGGCACTTGGAACTTTCCAGGCCACGGGCATCCCGGTGGGAGGAAAGTGGCAGCTCCTAAAGCAGCTGGGATGGGGTCTGTTCCCACTGACAAGCCCCTGCACCAGCACCATCCTGTGCGTGTGGTCCGGCCACCCCGGCATCGCTCCACATCTCCCTGCAGCCACTTGGTGAGCTCAGGATCCCACCGATGGGTTTGCACCTTCCTTCCTCACATCAGGTTGTTTCCAGCTTGGATGGACTCAGCTGTCCCTCCCCACCACTCCCCTGCACACACACAGCCACATACAGCAGCTTTCCAGACATGCCTGTTAATTTTTGGAGACTTAGGCAAGAATATTAATTGCATTCCAGAGGCATTTAGCATATTAGAAAATGCATTTTATACCCTGCATTGTATCTGGTGGAGAAACAGAGCTGCAAAAAGCTGTTGTTTGTGAAAATCAAAACATATCCCCAGTCTGGATGCAGCAGAACCATGACCTCGGCCTGCTGCATGAGCTCCTGCTACAAAGCAAATCCCAAAAAACTTCCTAATCCTGGCCTTACTTCATTCCCACTTCAGCCAACCCTCCGTAATTCTTGGCTGTGAATGCTAAGTCCTGGCTACCTGCATCTCCCACCCCTAAAGGAGAAGCTGTGCAGCTCCTGCATCACATCATGGCCAGCTCTGCAGCATCTCACTGGCCTGGAGCCACCATGGGCAGGGGTTGGGATGCACAGGGACCCGTGGGGAGACAAGAGCTAAACTGAGCAGCAGTGAGGAGGTCGGAGAGTTTTCAGTATTCAGGTCCTCTCGTTTTCCTGTGCAACACCCCTTATGTTTTCCCAGCCATAAAATTGATGTTTATCTCGCTTCTAACTGCCTTACAGAGATCATTACACATTGCAAATGCAGCCATTTGCAGATAAAACAAGCACCGGCAGCCTGGAGACTGTCACACCACCCCTTCCCATGCCACATTGCAATGCCTTACAACCTTTAAGATGAAAATTAACATATAAAACCAAGGGACCCAGAAATAGTTGTCAGGCAAATGCAAAAAACAAAGCAGAGGTAATTCTTCCATCTGCCCCACACCACCCCCTGTTCAACCACGGAAAAATAATTTTTAAGCGAGACCAATCCTGCAGCTATTCTTCTAGCATTAAGTAAAAAACCAAAAACCAAGAGAAGGTTGTTATTCCTTGTCTAAAACCTCCTTGTTCTAAAATGTCCCTCTGGATCTGGGTCTGTTGAAAGGTGTGGAGGACACAGAAGGCAAAACAGGGATGCAGGTGTCAAAACAAGCCCCAGAAGGAGCACCAGCGGCCACAGATGCTGCCCCTCCCAGGGTCTGGGCCATGGAGGAGCAGGGTGGGGATGCCGAGCCCTGACTGGGACACGAGCTCTGGGCTACTCCGGCCCTTCTGGAGCCGGTGCCCTCGCACACTCCCACCTGCCCCCAGTGACCCTCAAGCCCCTTCGCTGGTGGGCACTGGCTGGACACAGAGCCTTTCCCAAGGTCTCCACTGAGCGCCAGAGCAAGGAAAGCTGATCAGCGGGAAATCTTTAGCCCCGAGAAGTTTCAGGGTGTCGTTTTGAGAACATTGCCATCTTGTGTCTCTTCAGACACTCGAGCCTTGGTCACCTTCCCGTCTGAGCCATCGAGGAGCTTTATTACAGCAATCAGGGGCAATAAAGACCCGTGACAGTTACAGATCGCTTGGCTGTGTCCTGTTCCTACTGCTACCTTGTAAAGTTGGACAGTAATGTTTCCCTCATTTTTTTTCATCTCAATTTATGACTCCTCTGCCATGAAAAGCCACTTATGCCCTCCACAGTTACATATACCGTATCCTCCAAGGCCAGTAAATCACCATCTCAAGTCATGTCAAATTTTGTGAAATAAAGCTAAATCGCACCTGTACTCTAAAGCAAGAAGCTGCAAAATTGAGAGAGAACAAGCTCTGTTTAAAGCCAGAAACCCAGCTGGCAGCCTCCCGTTGGCTTGCAGAGGCAAGGATCACAAAAACTCCTCAGTGAAAGAGAAGATCCTGGTAGCAGGGAGCCCACAGGACCCTCTGTGCCACCCCAGGCTGCCTCCGTAGCTCTTCTGTGGGGTAATGCCAAGAGTTAAGGTAGTCCAAACTCAGAGAATTTCACTCTGTAAACTGAGCTCTAGTCGCTCACAGCCAGAACACAGAGGGCTGGGAGCAGGACAGAGCCAAAGTCCAGCAGCATTTATTCATTGAGGCTTGGTCCTCAGCCTGAATTTGGGCTTGGAAAGAAAACTGGGGAGGTGAAGGGGTCATAGCTTCTTGTTTTAAGTTTTGGGGTTTGTTGGGGGTTTTTTTTGTGCAGACAGAAGTTAGAGAAGCACTAACACAGCAGGGTTTCACTCTGCTGAGCCCATCTGGGCTCACTCAGAGTGCTGGGCACCACACCAAGACCTGGGGAAACTGAGGACAAAAAAAACTTGACCCCAAACCACCCTTTACATTTTTCAGGGGCACGGCGATTTGTCTTTTCCCTTCTGCAGCAGAGTTAAAGTTTCATGAAAGTTGAATTAACTTGGAGAAGTGCCAGCTCCAGGGACAGACAGCAACATGATGGAACGAGAGCAAGAAAGACCCAGACCACTGCTGCTCCTGTTAATTCCCCTGCCTGCATCCCACAATTAGTAATTTCCAGGGGGCTCAAACTGCTCCATGCACTGCAGCTTCTCCATCCCACCATGACAGAGCATCCAGCCTGGCACAGGCACCAGGCACCTCTTTCATCATTTGTCAGCAAAACCCTTACAAAAAACCACTGCTATTTTGGACAACAGAGTTTATTCCACAGTTTAAGCTCCAGAGTCTTCTTCACTTCACAAGGTGACCTGTCAGCTCATTGCATGAGCCGGGAGCACAAGGTACAAGCTCTCTAGGTGAACGAATGCCTCCCCAGAAGCAGAAAAGATCCAAAGCACACACACACAAAAGAGCAAAATTATGAGCAGCCATGACAGAGACAAGGAAAATCACAAAACATCTCATGGCAGAGTCTTAGCTGATAAAAACCCAACGTGTATAGCACACAGCTTCAGGCTGGGATACACTTAGCCCTCTCTGAATGTTTAATGGGAGTATATGCATCAGTTAATCAGCAGCACAAGACACAAAGCGTTTTTTACCTCCTCGCCACGTGTTGTGCAATTAAAAGGCTTCTCATTCAGGCACAGAAAGAAAAGTCAAGGGACTTTGGCTGTGAAACATCCATTATTCAAAAGTATATCCATTATTCAAAGTTTTTCCTAAAATCCTATTGTTGGTTTGAAAGGAAAAAGAAAATGAGTTTCTGAAAGCTGTGCTCTGTTGATATTCCACTCCAATTTTTGCTGATTGTGAGTACTAAAACTCCAGACATTTTCAGGAACTAAAGAAATCCTTCACAGTCAATGAAAAAGGCAACGCCCTGGGGGTAGTCACAGTTTTCCCCCCTCACTTAACTCTACCTAGCAGGGATGTGAAACACCGCAGCCAACACTGCATTCCTTTCCCAAATTGCTCGGCTACTCCGGCGTGAGGCTGAGGAGCAGCTGTTCGGGAGGAGGCGATAACAAACTGCTCAGCAAGCAGGAGCAGACACCCAGCACTGCACCCGAGCAGCTGAGTGCACCCCGGGGCTGGGCTGAGGGCAGCCTGGGTGGGAGGCACAGCCTGCTCAGCCTGAGGGTGCCAGGACTCAGCCACAGGAGCTCAAATGGGAAACAGACCCCAAGGGTGCCCCTGCCACTCAGATGTGGGTGAAGAGGAGCTTCAGACCCACAGAGCCACTGCAAAGGAAAAAACCCAGCTCCACCACAACCCCTGCTGCACAGGGAAAAAGCACTGGGACAAACAGCACTGGTCCAGGAAAAGTGAAACTCAGGAACCACCTGGACAGTGGGAAATATTCAGCAAGAGCAACAAATTGTGATAAAATGCTAACATTAGAATATAAAATGAATAGCCAAGGTTTTACCTCCTCTTGGAGCTGAAGGAGAGAGTGCTGAAACCCCCTGAGAATCCAGGCATCAATCCAGGCATCCCTCTGTAGGGATGAAACAGGTCTTAAGTCCAGGTGCTAAGTCAGTCCCCAGGTTGGAATCAGGTCCATGGAAAGCACCCAGATCAAACATGCTAGGCTAGGCCCAGAGCAGCAGGGTCTAAGGCCAGGCTGACTCTGCCGAACTAGAGATCAGTGTTTCTACTCATGGCTTAGCAGAAAAGCCCCCACGCTGAGCTTTACAGAGCCCCAGCCCACAGGTAGGGATGCACCAGAGGCACGGCAAGGGCTTATGGAGAGGTAGAACAGCAAAAGGCTGCTGTGCTGTGCTGTAGGGCTTTCTCTTGAAGAAAGAGCTGAACTGAAAGTATTATTGAAGTTATATATCAGATTAAGAAGCAGGGGCTAAAACCTGAAAAATAATTGAGAGTTATGAGCCAATAAAGGTGCTTATTATTTTAATTTATATAAATATGTATGAAAGAGGAATGGGAGCCTTAGAAAGGCTTCTTTGTCCTTGAAGAGGTAAGGCTATAACATGTAGTAGTCTCTCAAGGTTTAAAGATTCTTTCATGTGAGTAAAGAAAGAACAAAAGAAAACATGGCAGAGGGAAGCAGCATTCAGTGATAAATACTTGTTGTAACCGTAATACTATATAAGAATATATGCTGTTAGGTAGGCTTAAAATCTGCTTATTTAGGATTTCTGTATGTACGGTGTGTAACTAAAATGTGGAACCTCCTGTGGTGTGACCTGAGAACACCAAAGACACGATTCTACCAGAGCAAATTGATGGAAGGGTCATGACTGACAACTAATAAATGCAGTAACCCAGGTGTAAAGAATTAAAGCCCTTAAACACTGCTGGAAGCTCAGTGGGTGCCACGGGGTCAGGGTCCTGCTCTTCCACCATCACGCTGACTATTTTTCTACTGTCAGACTACCAACTTTAGGTGTTGCCAATAACTTGGGCGACAGCCTGAGTGTGTAAAATGAAGGCATTATTCAGCAGTCTGTGCTGACAGCTATCTTTAAGCAGCACATTTATCTAAAGTACAATGATACTTCAACAGTGAATACCTGTAGAGTGCTTCCAGGGCACTAAAATGAGCTGGATGTTATCTGCAGGAAGGCTATGGCTCACAGCTTATTTGGACAAATTCATTGCTGCAATAAGCCATTTTCTGCTATTACCAGTGAAATAAGCTAAACACCCACTTCTTTTCTTCTGCAATGAGAAGCAATGTGTGATGTGATGAATTTGCAAAGATTTAAAGGATGGATGGGAGTTAAAAAACTTCCTCCGGTGTCTAAGGAATTGCCAAGTACCCTGGAGCTGCTGCTGCAAAAGGAAGCCGGGAGGGGCATTGCAGCACGGGCGGCTTGTGGAGCCAGAGCCGATGAGATGCTGGAACAGCGGGGCACAGCACGGACAAATTGAAGCAGTGACAGATGAAATGGTTTGACTGTTTTGTGACTCCACAGTCCGTTGTAGCTCAAGTTTCTTTCGTTAAGCTTCAAAGAGTAACAGCCAGCTCGTTAGCGGCGGTTCAGGGTTCCTTTGTTTGCAGCGGCTCTCATAAAGGTAACAGTGTCTGCAATGGCACCTCCCGGGACCAAGCTGGACTGATGCAGTCTCCCAAGCACATTCGTTCTTCCCAGGCTGAAATGCCTGGGAATGTGGCAGGCTGTGTGGAGGGAAGGCAGGAGAGCAGCGTCCCTTCCTTGCTGGTCACTGCTGGTGGCTGGATGGACTTCACTCCCTGTTCAAAGCATGCAAACCTGTACCCTGCCACCTTTGTCATTTTGGTCCTCATTTCAGCTTAGACCCTTCTGCCCAGCTGCTGATGGGGCACTGCTCTGATACAGAATCACAGAGTGGTTTGGGTCAGAAGGGACCTTAATACTCATCTTGTTCCACTCCCTGCCATGGGCAAGGACACCTCCCACTATCCCAGGGTGCTCCAAGCCCTGTCCAGTCTGGCCTTGGACACTTCCAGGGATCCAGGGGCAGCCACAGCTTCTTGGGGCACCCTGTGCTTCAACCCCCCTCTGGCAGTGGCTCCCAAGTGGGCACCACTGGGACCCTGATTAGCCTCAGTTTCTCTTTGTACAGCTCAAACTGTGTGAAGCAGCTGGGAGTGAGCCATGATGCTCTGCTCCCATAATCAGTGACTGCAGACCACACACGGAATTAGGCTGATGTCGGGGGAGGAAAAGTGGCCCCCAGCCTGCTGATGGGGCTGGATGAGCAGTGTGAGAAGCCAGTTACACCTGGAGATGCTGACCTTTTCTGTGGCCTGTGCTGGAGCAGGTGGTTGAAGGCTTCATTTAACTGCAAATTCAGTCATAGGTATTTATGGTGATGGCCATGAACCTTTACAGGGAAGGAGGGGGCAGAATGATGTATGGGAAGAAGTTTGCATCTGAGTCTGGGCTTTCCACTCCTGGCGTCCACCACTGGGGTTGAAATAAGGCAGGACCAGACCATCTCCTGGGTATTCCTCTGCTTTACATCCTTGAGAGTGCTGGATGGTGGCTATATAAATATTTCTGTGGAGCTGAGCCAATATGCAAGGGATTAAAATACCATTGAATAAGTGAAAAAATGATTTTAACACCTTGAAAGGTGCTCCAGGGGGGAAATGCAAATGAATGAGCATCAGGATCTACTAATCCACTTCTAAAGCATTATCCCAACACATTATTCTTTAAGAACACAAGCCCTTTGGCATGGGAATGAGTGGGGTTTTATGGCATTGCCACTAAGCACATCACAATTCTGGCCTTGCAGTACCCAACCAGGAATTAATGACTCCCTGGTTCCAACCCAATGAAAGAAGATTAAAAAGGGTGAGGGGAAAATGGGACGTCTTAATTTAATATTTTTGTTTCTTAGAGAACCAGGACTCTGGAGTTCCTGTGCCAGGGGCCTAACTGCTCACAAAACTCTGTTTCTAAAAAAAAAAAAAAAAAAAAAAAGAGATT
>VZTJ01002485.1:337648-350392 GCA_013397795.1 Orthonyx spaldingii | reverse complement strand
CGCCCCCCCTATCAGGGATGTGCAACGTTCTGCTAAGCAAGGATCTGTGTTTGATGCTGACTTTACAAGCAGGAGTATATTAACTCCAGGCTGTATTGAAAATGTCTCTCCTGTACCATTCAGACAGCCCAGGTAATTTCTTTTGCTGTGAAGCAGGAAGAAGAGGGTGGCAGGGATCAAGGCACAGAAATGATTCCTGCAGCCTGGCCCCTCCTCTGCTGCTGTCTCTGTATATGAACCTCGGGACATTGCTTCATTTCAATGGCTTTGTCTAGGGATCTTTCCGTGTTTCAGAGGAGTGGAGAACTTGGCATTTCATCTGGTGGCTGCTACTGGAAATTGCAGGAGTTGGACACCCTCAGTGCAGCTCCCTGGTGAAGGCTGAGTGGCACAGACATTGCTGCTCATAGCCAGAGCTGCTGCCCTGGAGCCCATCAGGGGAGACACTGACCTCCTCTTTGGTGAGACAACTTTGTGACAGGGCCTGCTCAGGATGCTGCCCACTGAGAGCAGTGGGGAATTAACTCACCTCTGCATGGGGCCTGTGGTGTCTCAGCACTGAACAGGTTCACCAGGAATGTCAAATTCTGTGTAGAAAATTTGTGTTGAACAGTTCTAAAGTTTGTGCTGTGTCTGTGTGGGTTCAGTTTGTAGGAGCTGCCTTTTCTGCAGCCCCAGGCACCTTCAGGCTGCTGACTGAATCTCTCACTGGCTGCATCCTATCTGGACGCTGTGCAATCCTCACCTCCATGGGACCTGCATGCTTTCCCCTACTCAGAGGGAGGGAAAATCAAGGTGCAAACCTGAAATTATCACCTCAGCTTACACAGATATGTGCCAAAGAGACAAGATGCCAGTTTTTTTGACAAATTTTTGACAGCTGAAATACCCAGGTGTAGGGTTATGCTTCGTGTGCTGCTCCCAGAAGCTGCTGCTGCTGTTTGCCCTGGCTGAGTCCACATCCTGTGGCCAAGAACCAGCGAGATTGTGCCACAGGCGGTTGGCAATTGCACCATGTCCTCATACAACACCTCCAGGGATCTGCTACAGCACCTGCTTAAAGACCTGTGACACAAGGAATCCCAAGGAGAGATGGGGTCAAAGATCAAAGAGCCGAACCCACAGTGGGGCTTGGTATTTGAAAAAGTTGTTTTAGTAGTTTTTTTACACCTTTTACCAGCCCACTCTTTGGAAAAACTTTCCCCAAGCATCTCACTCTGCCAACAATGACAGGGTAAGGGGAAAAAAGTAATCTGAGGGTTGTGAGGCAGAGGTTCAGGCACAACTAAAGCCCTGAAAAAAGAGACAAAAGTCTTTGCAGTTCTGGAAAACAGTGGCTCTGTATCTTTACCTTCTGATCAACGATACGCTCTGCTGCCACAGCTTTAGTGCCAGTCACACCACTTACTCTGCTTCCCTGCCAAAAAAACCCTGATTGGATGGGTATCAGGAGAGAGAGTAGTCCTGCTGTTCTCTCTGATTTAAACATTTGATTTCCCTCTGTTTTCAGGAAGAACCGTGAACAGCCCACGCTGTGTCTAGTAACAGTCCGCTTAGCAATTGCATTAACTGAGCATATTTATCCCCTTCATCTCCTGAATGTGACTTCTCAGGCAGAACCTGTGCAGAGCTCAGCATCCCTCATCCGCACCCACAATCACGATGCCGGGCGGCAACCTCCGCGGCACACACCTGGATCTCCACCCACACCCACCGATGAGGGACCACCAGCCCGTTCCTAAACCTTTGTATTCCTGCCTTTTCCTTGCCGCCTTTCCCCTGACGTGGGCCAAAGGCTGGGGAAGTTGTGAGCAGCAAAGTTCCAGGTGGGCAGAAGATGGCAGCAACAGCCCAGCAACCGCTCTGCTTCACTAGGTAGGGATTTCTTCTCTTCGGGAATACCGGTGTGGTTTTGCAGAGGAAAGGAAGCATTTCCACCCCTTTGGACTTCAGGATTGTGATCAAGGCGCGAGACAGCTTGGGTAAATATAAAAATGCTGGGTAAATATTTAGAGTATCTAAGTACGTCTTTGCAGCTTCAGTGAACCACGCCAGTCAAAAACTTTGCAGAGGAGCATTTTGGATTCCAAAGGCTTGGGGTTTTTTTCCGTTTTTTGGGGTTTTTTTTTTTGGTAGTGAAAGAGTATGCCTTTGCAGAAGCCTATGGTGGTTCCCAACAGCAAAAAAGGGCTGTGTGCTGCCATGGCAGTGTGTCATCACACCGATTTTCCCAATGGGGAAACCAGCCATTCAGGGGCCACGGGCTGAGTCAGAGCTACGGGATGGGAACCCTGATCTGCTGACTGTCCATCCCACAGTTTAACCAAAGCTTTGTCCCTTCCCCTCGGGGGATCTCGCACTCTGTGCTGCCGTTTGCGCATGATTTTTGGAGAAAACTATTTTCAGAGAAAATAATATGTTTCTTGGGCTGAAACATCTTATAATAACTCTCTGTCCGGAAGGCGGGTGGGAATGTATGTGGGGGAGGGATGATGAGACAAAAAATTTGGGGGTGGAGCAATCAGTGTGGCCATTTGTTGCAGCTGTGACCCTGGAGGAAGAGCAGAGCATAGCCAGCAGTGACTGCTGCACGCAGCGGCTCCCGGGCAGAGACCCGGGGTGGGTGAGGTGTGGCTGTGCCACATGCACAGCGTTGCTGTCCAGCCCGTGTCGTGCCAGGCTGTTCCGTGGCGTGGGGCAGACTTGGCCGGCTGATTGTACGGGTTGGCAGCCGGGCTCACACCGCCTGTGCTTTACCTGCGAGTGAAGCAGCGTGTTTGCATGTGGCCACCCCTTTGCCTGGCACTCGGGATCAGCAAGAGAGGCGACTTCCTCTCGTAAAACCCTGCAAGAGCTCTAAAGAGCTGCAAAGTAGCAGCAATGGGACTGAGAAGCAGGATTTGCGCCCTGACTGCGGCTCCAGCTGATGTGCCACAATGCGGGGTGCACTGCAACTGAAGGGACGTGAGAGCCCCTTTTTCCTTCTAGGATTAACTCCAATAAGTGGTATTTTACTAGCTTAGGGAGTGAGTGCCTTTCTTACCAGGGTCATGGCCTCTAGCCCTGGTGCCTTGTGGTGACGTGAAGGAGAAGGGAGCAGGCTCAAAATGAGTGCTGGCAGCATTTTTAGATATACCAGGTTGTTACTGGATATTATGCACAACTTGGATTGGAATCCTGCAAAAGGACCGTGAACTGGCCCTTCTCTGGGGTAAGTGGAATTTAAAATATCAGCTGTGGTCATAGAAGTGCTGAGACTACGCTCCCATGGAAAATACAGAGGTGGGAGGAAAAACATCCAATGCAGCTCTCAGATGCTCAGTATTTCCCAGGCAAAAATCTGCACTCATGCACAGGAAGCCCTAAACATTTTGGACTGTACCTGCAGAGAGGACTGGGAACTGCACATCTGCACAGTGGAGGCTTATGGGAGCATTAGCTGTAGTTTGGGAGCTCAGGCTCCTGGAATTCCCGCTGTACATCTGCAGGGCAGTCACAGAGTGGGTTCTCTCTGTGTACACTGTCCTTCACATCTGCCCTTACATGGCATCAGCCCTTACCTGTGAGCTGAAGTGGACAACTTGACAAGCCCTTTGGTGCACTTTGCCACAGGGAGTCTGTCAGCTCATTTCATCCATCAAATAAGCATACAGCCAGCAGTAATTGCTTCTTGTCTCTGCTGCACAGCCCTGATTAAAAACTAGGGGCACAGCCACCAAGTGCCATTGCTGCCCAGGGAAAAAAATGCTGCTTCCCACCAGCTTCCAGCTTTCCTCCTATGAGCAAGGATGGTCTCACCTAAATGTACCCGCCATGAAGGCAGATGCAACCAACTTAAATGTCTGTGAATGACCGTGCCCCTGCCCAGGATGACTGTCTGGGGACAGACCGGTGTTTCTTGGCTAGCAGTGTAGGAAACAGGATGCCCAGCTCCACCTTGAAGCAGTTCAGATGCAATGGAAATGAATCCCTTGCGGAACCCTCCTGGCTTCTGCTGAACTACAGATGGGTCTGGCTCACTGTGTGCAGAAAAAGCCACTTAATTACAGCAGCAGCTCAATTTATTTGTTTTGGATCATCTTTATTACCCATCACTTAAGCTTGTAATTAAGGAAAGAATAGGGACTGTAAAAAGGGTACCATCCTGTGTTGTTCGTCTTCTCCTGGTGCTGCAGCAACTGAGTGTTGCTCCAGTCTGCTCAACACCTTCAAGGCTCTCTCCCCTCCTGCATGGATAGCATTGCTGTCAGCTGTGCTTCAAATGCCTGCTTTATTTCTGGAAAAGCATGGCAGTCTTTTTTTTTTCCTGGGACACTTTTAATTGACTTGGGTAGAATATCTGATGGCCCAAGCGCTATGTAGGCACAGCATGAGCAGCAGGTACCTCCTGCAGGGATGTTGCTGCTCATCTCTTAAATACCCAGATAGGTTAGTACTCTCTCACCCAGTGGGAGAGAGCATCAAAATCCTCGCAGAGACCCTGGCAGGAAAAACAAAGGCCAGAGGAGTGAGACCTGAGGCTCACAGGGTGACCAAGGGAGCCCAGACCTTCTCCTAAGGAGAGAACATTGCTCAGAAACACAAAGCTACATCACTGCTCAGATTGTGGCTTGTGTCACGTGCTTAAATCCTTGTGTTCAGTGCAGATGTGGCTGTTCAGGTGCTTCTTCTCAAGTGCCCAAGGTGTTTCTGTGATTTTCAGCCTCCCTCTGTACCACCGCTGTCCTGAATCTCCTCCTCACAATCCTGCACTTTGATTGCACTCTTAGGGCTGAAGGGCTGCTGTGACCAGCACCACACAGCCATTTCCACCATTCCTGCTCTGAGGCTCAGTTTCCTTTCATGCAGCCCAGTTTCGGGATTCCTACATTTTCTTTTAAACACAGTCTGGACAACTACAAGCATTGTCAGGAACCTTTAATGATCTCTGTGCTTTTAACAGTGACTGAGTATCTCATCCATGTCACCGTGATGCCTGCTCCTGGACCAGGACCCACCACAGCCATCAGTCCCTGTGGGATAAGCTCTGTTCCTAGGAGATTCCCAGGTGAGTGGCAGGGATGCCTCTCCAACCCAGCATCTTTGCAGTTGCCTTCCTGGAGGGAGGCAGGGCTGGATTTGGCTTTGAGAGCTGGCAGCTCCAGTCAATTACTTTTGTGTAGTCCGGGAGGAAATTCCCCAAACTGGCATCCATCCCCTGTAAAACCACAAGTAGCTCCTGTTTGTGGTGCAAGGGAATGTGTATCAGCTGTCAGGGTCTGCTCACAGGACAGGGGAGAAGGCTAGGTGTTGTGTTTGTGTGTGTGAGAGCTGTTACAAGCTCCAGAGCAGTGTTTTTCCTTTATTTATTCAAACATCTCAAGGAACAATAGGTTGCTGGACGGGGAGGGGAGAGGTGACCCCATGGTAAACATGAAAGTGCAGCATGGAGAACCCCACAGCTGTGTTTGTAATGAAGAGCCATCTCCAGGCTACACCAAATGAGATTGTGTCCTGGTACAGCCTTTGTTTGCAAACAACAGCCTCTCTAGGTAACCACACAACAGAGCACAAGTGCCTATTTATTTGCATCTGCCTCTGCTCACAACAGTGAAGGAAGGGAACCCATCTGTTTGGGCAAGGGAGAACAAAAATATAGCAGAGGGAAGTTGGTTAGATTTATAATACAGGCAGCCCAGAGATAGAAGCCCATGATTCTAGAGATGTAGATAAATCTAGTGATTACTCTTTGCTCAAAGTTCAAGGCAAGTCATCTAACCGGGAGCCTGACATGAAAAATAGGGACAAATAAATAATTTCTTCCTTATTGGCCTCATTTCTCGCTCAAAGACAAATCCCAAACCTCTCCAGCTAGTTAGAGTCCAGTAACTGTAGCCTTTCACTGACCCTACATCCATCCCATGACTTTTTCTGCACTGACTCATCGCAGCATCTGTTGTCATCACCTCCCCAGTGTCCTGGGGACCAGCTTTATTACAAAAAGAGGAGCTGTTCAAAGGCTACATTTTTAAATGCCAGTTCTGGTCTCCCTGAAGTTGATCCAGCCCATGAAGAGAAAGCTGGCAGGTTTGTCACAGTCTTGCCTTTGCTTGTTAGAGTCAGTTGGAGAGTTTTACAGATCTGTTCTGAAGGTTGCTGAAGGCTGGTTATTTTGTTTTAAAGTCAGGGCACCAGCAGACAGGCAGCCACCATTAAAAGGAGAAATTAAAGGGAAAAAAAGTTATTTGGGCTTTAAAGCTAGCTGACTGCTTTTGACAGGCTGAAGGATTTTTTTAATGTCTGGATATTCCTGACCTGCAAGGTGAGGGGGTGTGTTGTCATGGAAGAAGATTTGAACAGCTCCAGCAGACAGAGAGGAACCTCCACCTTCTTTAACAAGGGTCCTGTGCTGACTTGTAAGTGCCTTTAATCAGACTTCAGGTACCCTGGCATGGCCACATCCAGCCATTCCTTGAGCTTTGTTTCCAAAGAAAGGATCCAGAATAAGACTATGCCAGCACCAGCCTTTCTTCATTTCCCTCCTCCTCAAATCCCCTGAGGAGGGAAAAAAAAAATAAATTTAGTGCTACATATGCCTTCACATTTGCTTTTTATAAAGGGTTTGGGATGAAGGTACATTTCACCCTAAGAACATTCCGTTGGAAGGATAAGGTGCTGTTATCTCAGGTTGCTCCCTTAGTCTCCTCTGAATAGTTTTGCTTAGATTGAGAGAACATTTCTCAGCAATTAGATAGAAATTGGCTGGTCTGGTGCACTTCTGACACATTTTTCAAAAATACTTGATGTGCCGCAAAAGGACTGACTCAAATGAGGAAAAAAAGCGTTTCTCAGCCAGAAAAGTCATGGAAGTGAAGAGCTCACAAGGGCTCAGTTGGTCACCCCTCTCCCCTTGCTGTCCACAGCATCACCAGGGATGATGTTCTCCCAAACTGAGTCATATTTCCTACCTCGAGTTGCTCCAAAAGGCCAGTGTTTCAGGCAGGGTGCACATTTCTGTCTGATTCATGCAATAGGCAGGAGTGGCCCTTTCTGTTGCTTTTGGGTGGACTTGGATTACCCAGCACATATGAAAATTAGACCCAAGCTGAGCAAACAAATATTGATCTACTCAACCTCAGGTCACAGCTGAGAACAGTGTTCTGAAGGAGTATGTTGAAGGAGCAGCAGGGCATCAGAGGGTATAAAAGCAGGGTGAAATTCAACCCTGCTCCAGGGAGTTTGCAACCTTAGTACAATCAATAGGAGCATCTGAAAATGCCAGTCCCATTTGGGTTACAAAAACCAGTGTCTCTGAATGGTTCCTCCTTTAGCAGCTGAGTGTAAGGAAATAATTAATGAACAGTCCAGAGCTGCTGGAAAGGGGAGGGAGACTGATGCTGAAATAGCTGTATGTTGGGGGCACATGGGTCAGGATGGGAGCAGAGGAACAGTCCACTCGAGAGAAAAGCAGGGCAGTGGGATAGACTTGCTTGAGGTGATTAATGCTGACCCACACCCCACCATCATTCAGGGTACGAGCGCTCCTTTTAGATGGTGACTGGTGCTGCTGAATGTGCAATGTGCTAATTTTCCAGGTACTTGGCCATTTGACTTGAGGGTTTTTTTAAACACACTGGATGAGATGTGATGTCTTGTGAGCACTGGAGTAGAGGCAGCAGAACGGATTTTTCCCACTGTGGTGAATTAAGTAGGATGTGCTGCCTTCCCAAGCAGAGTCCCTGACCCACCCATGTCTCTGCAGGGTCACAGTTTATTTGCTAACACCTTAGAGAAAAGCCAAAGCCAGCTGGTCTCTCCTCAATGGTCTGAGCTTTCCTCCAAAATCCACATTGTGATTTTGGAGAAAAATTCAGACTATTGAGGTTGGTGTATTCAGACCAATGAGGGTGACTCATTGCAGGCCTGATCCCTGGCCAGCAAAGTCTCTGGGATTACTGTGAAAATTATTTTCCCAGTCATAGGATGGTTTGGGTTGGAAGGGACCTTAAAGATCATCCCGTTCCAGCAAACTGTCTAGTCAGATGGGTTTTCCCTGTTTTCTCTCCAGCAGGACAGAAGGACAGGAACAACCATCCATCAAGGCACATTGTCACCAGTCCGGCAGACAGCAAGCTCCAAGTGTGGCAAGGACAAGCTCTCACAAGTCCACATTTCTGGGCCTGGTTCCTGTTTCACGTGGCAGCAGGTTGGCCTCAACCCGATGCCTGCCCCAACGGAGCAGGACATGCCAGCTTGAAAGGAGCTGTCGGGAGAAGAACAGCTGAGAGCCACAGCGATCTCGGCACGTGTATAAATAGAGACAGAGCTGTTATCCTGATGAAATGAGACCAGATGTTTCTCCCAAATCCCTCCTCTCTGCTAGTGAAAATTATAGTTTAGTTACAGCAGGGCAAAGTGGGCAGCAAAATATTTTAGACCAGTTAATGTTAGGAAGTCAAAGGGGCAAAATGCCTCACTGGATCAGGGGTACCATGCCGTGTGATGCTGCAGGGATGGATCGGGCATGGTCAGAGTGGGAACTGGAGGAGTCCCTCACTGCCTTTGTTCGACTTTTCTGCTTCCTATCCCAGTATTAATGGGCTGAGTTTTAAAGCTCATTCTGCGGCCACTTTTGTGAGGTAGAAATTCAGTGTCAGCACATGTATCCTGGAGGCAGTTGGCATGAGATGAAGCAGCGACGGCAGCAGCAGTTAAAACTGGGCCTTGGCTCTTTAATATTTAACTTTCCCCAGTGCTGGGGTTTTTTTTAATCAGTTTGCGCATTATCTGCCATCCCCGTTCAAAGAGGGTTTTAGCACAGAGATTTCAGTGCTTAATCCCAGGGGCAGGGAAAGCGGAAGAGTCTCTCTGAAGGTTCTAGGGCTCAATCTGGCCTCAATTACACCAGCCTAAATCAGCAAACAGTGGGCACGATGGACTTCGCTGTGACTGCTTTGGGCTAGAGGTAACAAAATTAGGGATCAGTCCTGTATCTCTCCAGGAGATGGATGCCTCTGGTCCCTACGGCTCCATCCAGAAGGGAGCTTCCAGGAGGATGTAAACATCGTCGGACTGGCTCGGAATAAACACCTACCTTGGGCAACAACAGAGGCCTGGCCGTAGCCAGCTGCAGATGCTTAGGAAGGAATATCGGAAGAGGGAGAGTATAAAGGGATCCTTCCTCTGGCATATCCTCCCAGCTCCTGGTAATCAGCAGTTGAGAGACTTCCTAAGCTGGAGGTTGCATGAATTTATGTAATCCCTTTTGTTTTTTCCTCATTTATTTATACTTTTGGCCTCCATGACATCCTGTGGCAATAAGTTCCACAATGTAATTATGTGTTGTGTGAAAAAGCACTTCCTTTTGTCTGCTTCAGGCCTGGCTCCTGAACATTTCTCTCCATGCTCCTGTATTGTGAAGAAAAGGGGAAAAGAATTCCAGGTCCATACCAGACCTCTCTTGACCTCTTCAGACTTGTCTTTCTTTGCCCCAAGGTTTTGTTCTTCCAAACTGGAGTCTCCTTGTTTTTCTAGTCTTTCCTCCTCATATGGTATCTATCCCATCACTTCCACTGTCCTTACCGCCCTCCTCCACATCTCTTCTAATTTTATTATTGCCTTTTTTTTCTTAAGATAAGATCACTGAAGTGAGACTTGTTCACTTCTGAAGACATGAATTCATTCTCCTGGAAGAAGGTCAGCTCAAAAGCTTTCTTTTCTCAAGTCACACTGGTGCAGTTTGGTTTCTTCTACAACACATACAGTCTTGGGCTTAATGAAAATACACATGCAGGTCTCTTCAAATACTTGGATTTAACCGATTCTGAGCAGCCCCCCAGCCCTAATTTAACTAGAGCCTGTGGGTTAAAATGACATCCACAAGCAGATCAACTAATGGGGCTGGTTTACACGAAGGGAATTTCATGCATGTGCTTACATTACTGCTCATTTATGCCTTCACAAATCCCCTGAGCACTACCGGTGGAGAAGACCCCCAGCCAGAACAGCTGAGCTGGTGATCATGAAACTTGGTAGTCTCTGATTTCCAGGACATCTTTATTTATAAAATATGTCTATTTCGGCTCCTGTCATACCCAAAAAACCAGCCTTCCTATTTTAGTCATCCCTGCTCTTTATTATTGTTTATGTTGCCCCGAATCCCATGAATAAAGGCTGCAGAATGCATTTTGTCTTCTGCTGCCATGTGAATTTCAGAAACCACACTAGCCAGTCCTTCCAGACCTTGCTGTTGGGATGGCTGGATCATACTTGCAGATACAACCCGTCCTCACTTAATGGGAACCAGTTGCTGGTGTCTTGTGCTGCTCCTGCGTAAACATCGTCCCAGGATTGTGCAGCAGCTTTTCAAAACTCCACTTTTGGCAGAAGCTGAGCAGCCACATCCTTCCCTCACCACACACCAGCTCCCCTCCTGTTTCTCAAAGTGGCTCCATCCCCCTTTCCCTCTGTGTCCTCTTGTGCGAGTTTCCTGCAGCAGGGAAAGAGCCCGGGCATCTGTGAGGGATGGGGATGTCTCTGGGAGGCTGGCAGCAAGAAGGGGGCTGTGGGGAGAGTAGGAGGGGAAGCCTTGAGGAGTTTATTGGATTGTGGCCACTAAATGATAAGCTGGGAGAATATGTACCTTTTATATTATCAGGAGCAGTGGGAATGAGCAGGGGTAGAGAGCATGTAGGAGGAGAAAACTGCTTTTCCTACTGCTTTACAGTATTATTATGGTGATTTATGCAGATGTCAGAAGGAGTGTCCCGCACACCCTCAACTCCCAGAACTTTGGAAACCACACTGCAGAATATGTTTTAGGGTGGGAAGGAGCAAGGAAATGATACTGGGTGTCCCAGCTGTGCTGCTTCTGTGCAGAACCACCCTTGTCACAGTGGTGAAGATTTCATCCTGGTTTAACTCCTCCTGGTTATAGGGGTAGTTTTAAAATCTTTTTTTCCCAAAGAATTGAGGCTGACACCATTAAACTCACTGGATCTTTCTTTCCCCTGATCCTGTCTCTTACCTCCTACAGCCTCAGGAAGTGCTGAACCCACTGGTCTGTTTTAAACAAAACAGAGGGATAAAGGTCCAAGAGCTAATCCTGGGGAATCCCTGCAGGAATAATGAAAAACGGTAGCAAGGTAAGGCAGTGAAATCCTACAAGCCTTTTCAATGAGGGTGTCCATCCTCTGCTACATATCAGGTATGAATCTGTAGGAAACTGGACTACACCAGTTCTGCCAATCACAGAACAACCAAACATTTGGAAGAAGAAGATTTCTTCATTTTCCAGCTCAGCTTGGAAATCACAGCAGGGTGCATACGCCCGCCATGGAAGAACTCATCCTGTTCTCTCCCAGCTGGGTAGTGAATGACCCAGTTGTAGGGCAAGATTCAAGTCAAGCTCTCAGTCAAGCATGAGACAGAAACTCACAGAAATGAGGTTTCATCAATTAATCATGGGGCTGGCAGGACTTTTTTCCTCCATTGAAATAGTTAACGCAGCTTCCATCGCAGACACAACTGTTTGGTGTGAGGGTACTCCAGCTGACCTGGATCAGGAGGGCACTGCCCACTGTCACTTTGTAAGTCCTCAGCTCCCAAGGGGAGCTTTTGGGGACTCCTAAGGCAAACCTTTGGGTTCAGGCAATGGATGTGCCAAGCTGCAGAGCTCAGAGAGTTACAGTCCTTCCTTTCTAAGTGAAGTTGCTGTGCTTCAGCCCCAACTGGCTGTGTAAACTCTCTTATTCTGCTCTGCTGCAAAACAAAACAAGATGACCTGAGTGTGGTTAGAAGGTGTGGGAGCTTTATCTACTTTAAAGCAGTTTTATGGCAGCATAAGTGCTACAGGTCCACACTAAATCAACTGCTCTTTTAATAAAGAAAAAATTATTAGTGCCTACTAATGAGGAAGCTGTGTGCAGAGGTGAGCCCTTGGACACAGCCTGTGCTAATGGAGATAATCACTGGATCTGAGCGTTTAGGTGAACCCACCCAGTTCATATTGATCATGGATAGGCACAGACTCAGTCCGAGAGATTACAGGGATGAAACCCAAAGTAAGCTGGACCCCTTTGCCCACCTTCCCTGAAAATTCAAGTCACAATGCCACGATTTAAGACCCTGCATGATTTACGTTTTATTCACAGCTATTCTATTCTAGACTTTTAAAGAACATGTACCTTAAACACTGGAAAATTCACCAAGATACAAAAGGGAAATAGAAAATTAAAGCACGGTGTACTCGGGGAGGTCAGTAAATAGGTATTCGGGACAAACCAGCCCGCAAATCCCCTAAATGAAATGCATTTAATCAAGCCAGTTGTCCTCCTTTCCCTGCAGAACATCTCCTCATGTACCTGAGAAAAACAGCCTGTATGAGTAAAGATTTATCAGCCTCGGTCAGGCGTGGAGCGCCGGTCCGAGCCTGGGGAGCCGCACGGCAGCCGCTGTTCGCGACTAAACCCGTCACCCTCGCGTTCCTGCGGCGCTATCGGGAGAACGGGCCGCTGCGAGAGCCTCCGGCTGCACCCCAGCCGAATCGTCCATCCCCTGATTTGTATTCCTTCGGGATGCCTCTCCCGAGCCGCGGCTCCCCTTCCCGGTGGGGCTGAGGGAAGGAACTATCGCGGAGCCGCTCCGGGGCAGCCACACTAAGCCCCAGGGGCGGGGTGAGCCGGCCACGGGCTGCCGGCGGCGCCGAGAGCAGCAGGAGCATATAGGCCGAGCCCCCCGCCACGGCCTGCCCTCCCTCAGGCCGAG
>VZTJ01002485.1:165966-337369 GCA_013397795.1 Orthonyx spaldingii | reverse complement strand
GGCGGCGCGCTGGACCGCGTCCTGCGGGAGTCGGTCTGCCAGCAGCAGGGCTGGGTCCGCGTCTACGGTGAGCGGGGCGGGGAGCGGCGGAAAACTTCCCGGCCCCAACTTCTTTCTCCCTTTCTTTTTCCCCTGCTGCCGGAGCTCCCAGTCCCCTGCGGCTCCTTGCCTCCCCCTGCGCGCCTCGTTCCCGGAGCCGCGGGTCCAGCCGCGCCACGCCTTCACTCTGCCGAGGTGCGGGATGCTCCGGTGCTGGGATCGCGTCCGAAGCTTTTGTGTGCCCGGAGCCCCGGGATGTATGCTCGGCATGCGAGTGCCGGCAGGGCTGAGCGCTCCCGGATCTAATCAGTATTAATGAGATACTGAAGGCCTAGGAAGTGCTGACACGGTGGGTCTCGTCGCCCCAGACTTACCGGTCTGTGTTAAACTGGTACCTTTATAATTTATGAAAAGGATGTTAAAATCTTCAGCAGGGTAGGACGCGAGGTTGTTTCCCCTTCTTTGTCAAACTCTCCCTGGTATGTAACCGTTTAAAATTAGCTTGATTTATGTGGCCGGGCCTCTGGTTTGTTTAGGCTCCCAGCTGAAGTGCAGTCGGATTTAATCTCTCGATCAGCACCTAAATGGTGGAAATTCTGTTTTATCTTTTCTTGTCTCTCCCTCTTGTTTGTCTTGGTAATCTTACGATAATTACTCCCACGTTTCAGAGTGAAGAACGCTGCAGGCATTATTTTGTTTTCCCTCCTGTAACAAATTTGATGGTCCAGCCTTGAAAAGGCACCAGTTGTGATGTGTGCACATGTTACCTTTGTCTGATATTATTATTGTTGCCCCATGCCTGGAAATGTTCAAGGCCAGGTTGGATGGGGCTTGGAGCAACCTGGGACAGTGGAAGGTGTCCCTGCCTATGGCAGAGAGGTTGGAACAAAACTGTCTTTAAGGTTCCTTCCAACCCAAACCATTCCATGTTTCTATGATTATGGAGAACCTGTAAAAACACTTATTTATTGGTACTGTTTAATATCTCTTACTCCAGTGATTGTCCCTTTCTTCTTCCTCCCCTGTCCTAAATCCCAGCGGGATTCTCCAGGTTTTCCCTGATCTGTAAAACTAGAAGCAAATGCTCTCTGTTACCTGTGTCATTGATCTGTTACTGGTTGTGTTATTCGTGAAACACAACAATGACATGAATAAGTTATCTGCAAGAACTCTGCTGCATTTCTTGGCTGATGGCAGGTAATTATTGTGAGTACCACCAGCCTGAGCCTTCACACATATCAAATGAGGAAGATCAGGCTGCAGGTTTTCTGGAAAGCATGGTCTCTTCAAAGACCTTCGTGTTTATTTTGGAAGCTTGAAAAGCTGGTGCAGTGGGATGAGGACAGTAGGTCTGTCTGCTTTCTGTCTGGTGCATCAATGAGCAAAGTTATACTTAGCACAATTAATTGTAATAGAAGTTTGGGATTTTTAGTAGTTTCCACTGTGTCTAGCTTGCTGCTTCTTGCCTAGCTTGCTTTTGTTAATCCCAGCCTAAAGCTGAGACTATAAAATGCAGCATTATACAAAAATGTCTCTCTGCTGTTGTCAAGGGGAGCTCCAAAGAAAGCAGTTTGCCTTCAGATTGTTTGTTGGGAATACTTTCTAAAGGTAAAATGAGAATGTACTTAAGAAGAGGGTGTCTGGCACCAGCCCATCTGATTGTTACCCAAGGCTGTATCTTCCATGAGTGGAAACAGGAATGTGGTTTCAAAATTAGCCACAGTGAGGAACATTGCGTGTTGATAAAGTCATATGTTGTGATGTGCTTGTACTTTGACACTAACGTGTAGATAAATGGGAAAAAATTCCCTGTGACGGGGCCCAGCTCACAGGCTATAAAAATCAGCATACACTTCAAGCATGTAAAAATACATCTCCTAGCCCAAGGACAATAGCTAATTATTCCTAGTCTGTGTTTAAAAACAACTCATTATCCCTCTCTCTCATAAAGAGTCTGATGTGGTAGTGTCTTCTCTCCTTCCCTAAGAAATTGCAATCAGATTAGCTAGTATTTGTTTGTTTCCTCCTGCTTATTAGCCTTTTTTTTTTTCTCGCATGAGCACATCTGGAGAAGTTTGTGGACAATGAATCAAGCTGAAACTGCCATGTTTGTGCACAGCTAAATATGGGTTACAAACCTATGAGTGACAAGTGTTATTCATAGGATTAAAAGTAAAGCCTGGCACAGTCGTTTGAGGAACCACAGCAGCACGGCAAAAGAAAACAGGAGCAGAAAGCTTAGCCTTATTGTCTGTATTGTCTGATAAACAATGAGAACACTAATTATTTCACCATGAATAGCTGGGGGAGGGAAGGAATATCGAGCACATGAAAAGTGGAGAAGCATTTTCTGGCATGGCAAGAAATACAGCTTTTGATGTCCCTGCATTTCTTTTCCACGTGTCTCTGTGAACGTGAACCGCTGTGTGGGGGAGTTGTTCCAAATGAAAGGTGACTGAAAAGTTTTCCTAGTGGTGGAAACATGTATTTTAAAGAAAAAGAGCTCAGCAGCCACTTCAAGACAGATAGCTGTTTATTTCTGTGCATCTCTGCTTGGTGGTGTTGTGCTGTTCACTTTGTCCAAAGAGGTAATTACTGCCATGAGGGGGGCTGGTCTGGTTGCAGAGCCTGGAAAACTTCGTCTGTTAGCACAGAGAAAAGAATTTAGCAGTAAAGTCCCATCATTGCTGGTCTCTGCGACTTGCGAGCAGCACGACAGTGATGTGAATACAGTAGGACTTTACAATGTCTGGGATGTGATTTCAATGTGACACTGAGGTCTTGTCTGACTTCACTATGAGATCTAAATCACAGTCTGGCTATTTTTGCATTTCCTGCCTTAGCTGCACCAGTTCCAATGGTGGCTGTTTCATTCTGCGTTCTGGAGGTTCACCAGCTTCTGCTTAAGTGAATTAGCCAGGACATTATCATGGAAATGCAGTTTCCTTACCCAAGGATGGAGTCTGAAATATAATTAGTTTCCTCTAACCTGATGTTTGAATAGTGGACAGGAGCAGCAGATTTGCTTGTCAGAGTGATAGGTTTAATTGCTCATGAAACACAAATCATGTGAGTGCTGTTAGATGATGTTTCCAAGAACTGGTTTTGACACACAACTAATGTTTCTGTAAAATATGTATCGACATGTGTTCTGGGTGATGGCTTCCATTCAGACTCATGGCATGTGTGCAAGGGGTAGGAGGGGGGAGGTGTCTTGCCTGGATTAATGCTATGATTTTTTTTTTTTTCCTCTGTAAAAGTGATAACTGACTTTTGAAAGCAACTACCCATGTTTCAAGGTCTTTTTCTTTGCTCTTTGAAACAGGTTTTGTGAGGAGGAGGCAGGGCAATAACTGAATACACAGAATTTTCAGTGCTAACTGTGAAAACAGAGCAATTACATTGCCTGGTGTGGCTGACTGAACATCCATGGATTTTGCAGGAATGAATTCTAAAGCCATCATCACAGCATTGCTGTTAAATGTTGCATGTGATGGGGGCAGAACCGGTTTTTGACCGATGTACAGGTTGCAAACTTCTGTAATGGGGTTGTCAGATTCATTGGTAATGTGCCTGCGCTAAATTTGCTGCAAACGCTCCTGTGCTGAAATTGCAAAAGAAGAGTTGCTGAAATATGTAAAAAATAGCACAGGGAAGAGTCTGTTCTTGAATACTCATTCTGTGAACAGATATTGTTGCTCTGGGGTCTTATCTGGACTAGGAAATGTCTTTCTCTTTTAGCAGCAGTGCTAAAAGACGATGGTAGTTGTACAAGCTCAAGTGCAGATAGGATGTGGACTCTTTCATCACCTTGTCCTCTAATCCTGCGGGCAGTCTGGAGACATTCCTTGCTGCTGGAATGACCCTGCTCGCCCCCCTTTCTCCTGGCAGAAGGAGAAGGCTCTTCAAGCTAGAAGGGCTCCATGCCTTTTCATGGATATTGATCTGCAGACAGAGCTTTGCCGGCTCTGACAACAGAAAAGGTCCTAGACCCTGTGCAACCAGATAGAAACACCTCTTGGCTGCCTCAGACCTGAATTCCAGGCTTTTAAATATCGGCCCTCAGAAAATACCAGACTCATGCTCAGGACTGCAGCCACGGTAATGGATGTAGTGTCATGCAGAGCTTGAAAAATAGCTGTGGCTTGGGCACTGAGCAGAAGCCTCTCCTAATCATGTGAAATTCAGTTCAAAAGCCCAATTTTTGTGAGCTATCCATTCCAGCAGTTCGTTGTCTGCCTTGCTCAACTATTTTATATCAGTGATTTTAACTCTCTTCTGAGGGGTTTCTGGTTCTTTGCAGCCTGCCTCGCTATCACTTTTTAAGTAGCTTTATACCTACCTTTTCTTTTTATATTCTTGTTTTAATCCAGGGTTTGCAGTCATATCTAAAAACACAAACATTATCCATTTCCAAACCGTCTTGCTTTGGATGAGCACCAACAGTCTCAGGGCTTTGGGAACGAGCAGCATCTTGTTGTCAGCAGATCCTTTCCTTGCAGCCCTGCTGATGCTGTCTGCCGGCGTTTTCCAAGATGTGCGTGCAGGGACGGGGTGTGTGAGCCTCCCTGCCCAGGGTCCCGCCTGTTCCCTGGAGTCCCGCCTGCCCCCGGCCTCCACCCGGGCCCGGGGAAGTCCCACCAGGTGGCGGCATCTTCACTGCGGTGCTGCAGGACCTGCCCGGGATGCCCGAAACACCTGCGGAATCCCGTCCTCTCCGCTTCCAAACCTTGTCGCTCATCTCCACGAGCTCATTTACAAAGTACTCTAGAGGCCGGCTAACAAGGGGGAGGTGGGAACGGTGTAGTTACTGTAGAAACCAAAAAACCTCCTCGTAACCAGGCAGCGAGGCACTCTGATAGGTGAGATGGCTGTTCCTGAGGGTTTTCTCCTCCTTGAGACGTGTGCAGATAGTCAACTGGGCTGGGGGTTGTGCACTGCTGCCTTTCTAAGTGTGTATGGGGCTGCAATTCCCTGCGGGAGAGCATTTGCTTTTGGGAAGGACTGAAGAGGAGATAAGGTGAAGGTGTGGCTGAGACCCTTGGAAAACTGGAAGGGAGCTGGAGAGCTGCACGGCATGTGCGCAGCCAGTCTTGTGTTGTTGGAAAGGAGAAGGTCAGTTCATGAGTGTTTCTTTCCCCTCTGATCAACAGGCTTATTTTTAACTCACCCAGAAAGTTGGTGCAAAAGCAGGATTGGAAGATAAACCTTGTTGGGCTGGGAAATGTCATTTCCTGAGTATTTGGACAATGCCTGCTGTGGTGGTATTTGGCCTTATCGTAGCCTTCAGGTACCAAATGAGGGACAGACGTTGAATGCCAACAGCATAAAGCTTTTGTTAGTTTTGTTGAGATGATAAGTAACAATGATTTCTAGTTGGAGCCCCATTGTAAAAGGCAGAGTTTAATCAAAACCAAGGTTTTAAGTGACTGTGTTCCCTACAGATGAAAAACAGTCGAGTGTGCTGTGGGCAGAGATGCTGCTTTGCCTTGCCAGCCAGCAGCAGGGAATGTCAAAGGATGAGTAAAGTGCTCTTACAGGTGATCTGCTCATGCCTGCTCTGTGACAGCTCCTCTAACAGCCCTTTTTGACTCCAGGGAATTCTTACAAGCATGCAGGGGGTGGATTGTGGATCCTGTGTGCACCGGCAGAGGTGCCTGGGAGTGGAGGTGAGGGCTGGACACGGCCTGCTTTCTCCTCCTTGGTTGCTGTACTCTGAAATCTTACTGCAGAATCAGCCCTTTGACCTCAAAGCTGTTTGCCTTTCCTCTTTTTAAGGAACATTGACAGGAACTTATACATAAATGAAGTTTTACATTCTTTTTTCGGGAGTTTTTAACTGGAGTCCTTCAGCTGGCTGTGTTGTTGCAAATGTTGCCTAGGTTACTACTTTATTAAGTCACTTAAATATTTGGAGGCATCAACAATACTAGAGTATGCTGGTGAAAATGAGGATGACATTATTTTGAAACACCAGTTTCCTGACTCCTGTATTTTGGTCACACGATTTATCTCTGGCTCAACATTTTCATGTGGTGCTGTTTCCTATTTTTAAACAATAGGGGAAAAAAAAGGAAAGATAAGAAGAGCATAACTGTGACCTGTTGACTTATTATGAGATCATGGATTCCTTTAAACTGATATTTATAGATTTTTATAAAAAATAGCTGAGACCTCAGTATTTTCTGACATATATGCCTTTTTAGCCTCAGGGTCAGAAGTTAAGCTCTCATCTGAATTCTTTTGAAATCCTCTGTGAAGACATATAGTAATCATGGAAATACAAATTGTATCTGCAGGGAAAGTAACCAAGTGAAAAGAAAAATTACTGCATTTTGGTTTGTAAAATTCTCACAAAGTCCTTTGTGTGTTTCAACACCCTCCTATCTCAGAAAGCCTTTATAAAAGTGATCAGGAGGGAATAGCATTTGTTAAATCTCTTTAATAGGGTTTCAAAAGGTCACAAAACTGTAGAAAGGCTCTTCTCTGAGAGTTGGGATTATTTTTAATTGTAAAGCAAGTTGGAGCAGTGCAAGTAATGAGCTGGGGTGAAGGGGTCTTTGCACTTAAGTAAATGTAAAACCAAGTCCTGGATTTAGGTCGTTTATTATCTAAAGGGATTTTTTTTTTTTCCCAACTGGGAATACCCCATTAGAAATTAGCTCTTATACTGCAAGCCCTGGCAGGCGCTTAGTTAAACACATTAATTCTGCAAACTGTGGGAAAACGACACCCATTTCAGCAGATGTGTGATGTGTCTGGTGTAGATTTGCATAAGAATGCATATGCTCCTCTGTGAGTTTCTGGCTTGATTAAAACTTGCAGGCACCTTTTCTCTTCCTCTAGTGCTGTGTTTGCATTCTTGGATATTAATGGTTTAATTGAAAATACCCCGTTTTCTTCTGTCTTAGGATAATTTGTTCTATTTACACAGCCCTCACCGTAGATGCAGTTGGTGCTGTATAGATGGAGGCTGCTTTGCTTGTCTTTTGGAACTTGTAGCTAGGACCAGAGAATAAAGAATATAGCAAACATGAAAAATGGCAAATGTGTTTGAAAGTGGATGGAGGATTACACGGTGGCGTATCGGGAGCTGGGAGGGGATTGTGTGCATTCAGTCCTGGCTTCCAAGGAGGTGTGGGAATGGAAATCGGTACTGTGATGAGAGGAAGAGAAGTGTTGAGGAATCTGTGACTAAAAATTATCTCAGACTTAATCCCTCCCAATGTTAGGTTTTCACCATAACAGTCCAAGAGATTCAGCAGAACTTCTTCACCCAAGTCCTGTTCTCAATCTGGATGGCATGGAAAGAGCATGGAAAATTCCTTCAGGTAGACCAGAGATACTGTAGCATTCAATCTGAGAAAGCTTTCTTAACTCTGGTAGCAGGGAATTGAAGCAAGGTACTGGGAGGCAGGATATTGAAAAAGAGAAAGATTACTTGGATTTTGACATGAAATTTTCAACAAGGAGACAAAACTTCCTAGGAATAAACATTTTGTGTCCATTTTGTATCCACATGTAACAAACATTGGATGCCCACTACCACCTTCTAGGGCTTCAGGAGGAGATGTTTTGTGTCAGGACTGTTTTTAGGGTTTTCTTGGCATGAAGGAATCAAAGACAATTTGGTGATATTCTGGACAAAGCTTAAGGCTCAAGGAATGCAGGTCTGGAGCTGTGCTGCACCGTATCTCCTGCTGGTGATGGCTTTGTGGAAGCCTGGTAGCCAGCAGAACACTTTGGGGTTGGCCAGCACCTGAGGGAGCATCCTATCTTGCCAGCTGAGTTAGCACTGCCTGCATGCAGCACCTCCAGCTTTGTCCTTTTATCAGCTGCAAGGTGTTGTGTGCTGTGGAAGTGAGAAGGAAAGGGAGGAAACACTCCTAAAGCAGCGGGGTCTGCAGGACAGGCATCAGATGGCAGTGAGCCAAACTGCACCAACAACAGCTTCATGCTCTCCTGAGAGAGCACAGGTGTTCCCCAGGTCTGGAATAGCAGTCTTTAGGGTTAGGCTGAGTGAGTTGCAAAGCCGGGAAATTTATGACACATCTGCTTTTTGGGAGATCCCTCACAGAGGAACTTGAAGTTACTACATGGAATGTAACAGCATAACTACATTTGTCCTCTTGGGATACACATCACCCTTTGCTAGTGAAGGCTCGGAGGAAATATAGGTGGGTTTGGCACTTCTGGAGGAATTTCTGCTCCATGTTTGATACTTGTATGGCACAGTTAAAAACCTGTTTGCTTTCTTCGGGATCTCATTACCTGAGTCCGTGGATTGGCTTGAGATAAGCGGAGGTAATTCACACCCTCATTTAGCTGACTCTTTAGTGCACTGATGCTGCTCTCAACAAGACAGGGGACAGATGCTGCACTACTCAGCACGATGTGTGCTATGAGGGTTCCAGGAAAATGTGTGCAAAGCAGCAGTGGCTGGGAGGGCTGAATGCAGTCCTTGAATCTCATTTAGAAATTAAATGATCACTTTGCTTCAGTTTTCTGTTCCATTTTGTCTTGACAAATGGTGACTGCTTTATTAAGAATTCCATCAGGGTTAAAGGGGAAGGATCAGTTTCACTTACTTGCACCATTCATTGCCTTGCGATGTGAGTGCATCCAAAGCATTAATGGTTTTATTTGAGAGGGCTGCTTTGAGCTGAGAAGGTGGGGAAATGAGGCACAAATAGGTCAGATAACTTGTCCAAGGACATACAAGAAACTTGGCAACAGAAGCCAGATCTCCTAAGACACCTCCATAGTGCTTTGCTTGCATGCCTTGGGTTGCACTGCTTTGTGTTTGGGGTGCCTCTAAGCCTGCTGCTTTACTTGGATCCTCTGTAACTATTAATAATCCTCTCAAATATCCTATTAGCTGTCAGATCTGTAGGTCAGCAGGGCAAGATGCTCTCAGAGGGGGGAATTCCATTCAGGTGAAGACATCTGCCTGCTCCTTTTATTCCTTTTAATTTTTTTTTACTCCCCAAAAAGCCAAAGGTAAAGTTTTGTTGACCTTCAAAATGGAATAAATTTGTCTCATTACAGTGACAGCAGGCTGAACCCCTGGTATGAAGGTGTTTGGATAGCCAGCACTCATTAGCTTTTCTTAGTTTGTGAGCAGGGGTGGATGTTTGCCTAAATCATTCATTTCAGGTAGGTAACTCTTCACTGCTGACTGGGGGAAGAAAATATGTCACAGATCAAAACTGGAAAACCATAGTACAATGATTAAACCACTCAGAGCCCCAACATCCTTCCTGTGACATTTGAGGTCAGTGCCAGCGCATAAGACAAGTTTGGGTGGCTTTGCCAACACTTGACTGATCCGTAGTAGTTTTCCATGTTAGTTAGATATTTTATCTTAGGAGCGCAGTGCAGGCACTAGGAAAGAAGAGGAGACATAAAGGTTCCTGAAAAGATGTTTGTTTACATTATGAGGTTATACCTCAGGCTGTACAGATGAGCTGCTGCCTTCACTGCATTTCCTACTTGCTAAAATTTACTGGACCACGTACATCATGCACCAAAAACACAATGTGCTCACGCTTGCTAGGAAATCATTAGACTTCCTCATCAAATAACACTAAGTATTTCCTATTTCGAGTTATGTTTCTGTAATTATTTTCCATCTTTTTTTGTTCAGGATGGTGGGTAGTTGATAGGTATCCTGGAAAATAAGAAATCAGGAAAGAAACTAACATCCTTCTAAACCAGGTTTGAGAAGATTTTTCTTCTAGATGGCATTGGCTTATGGGGTCCCTTTCTCTCTTGCTCTCTGGCAGCACTTGCTTAGGATGTCAGTGAGGTATGGGGTGATTGATTATCCTGTTGAATGAATTTCATGGGGTCCTTCCTTAACTCCTTCCATTAGCTAAGGCCTTGCTCACTGAAGTTTTCAAATAGCCTCAATTCCCTAGAGATAATGAGGTTTATATCCCGTATAGTGAAGTAGCAAAAAAAGTTTTATGGTCTTGCCATAAATATTTATGTCAGTTTTCTTTCACATACCCTTGGCTGGTGACTCTGCTTAAAGAAGCTCCTGTGGTTGTTTATGTCAAGTTCTGTAAGTACTGTCAGAGCAGTGTGAACCAAGGCCATTTTTAACTCAGCTCTCCTCATTGTGATTCCAGTGGTTGCTAATTTCTCAATTTATACCTATTAAATCATTATAACCACTAAATCAAATTAGGAAGAAAGCCTCATTTTTTTGTCAGCCTAGACAAGCTGTACGGGTGGAAGTTAAGCATTTTCCACTCTAATTTCTTTTTTTTATTATTTTTTTTTATTTTTTTTTTTATTTACTAGTAGGGAAGTCAGGAATGCAGGAATGTGAAGTAAACGGCCTCTGTTCACCAAAATGATGAATGTGTAGAATAAAAGGAGGGATGATAAGAAGGAAACAAATACTTTTTTAATTCCAGACCAGTGCTGAAAATGGGGAATTTGCATGTTGTAAAAGTCAAAATATATCTGAAACTTTGCTGGAAAAAAATTTGAGAGGAATGCAGTAATAATAGTTAAAAACCTAAGTGGTATGAAAGGGCATTAACCTTCCTAATACTAGCACAACTTGCTTTCTGCTATATTATTTTGTCAGAATATGTTGCTTTTTCTGTGTTAAAAACCAGAAGAGGGTGAAAATACAAAACTGTCTGAAAATGCAGTATGGTTGTCAATGATAAATACATGTTTGCTGTAAGAGCAGCATTCACCTGAATCATCATGTCTCAAATTTATCTGGATCCTGACTTCATTGGGGTGTTTGGCCAGTTATCTCAAATTGTACATTTTTGGTAATTTGGGTTTAATGGCTCTCTTGGCACCTTTAGCCTGCTGCCTTTATATATAATTGCACTGGTCATGTGCAATTATTACATATGTGAGCCAGTAAGCACCTGTGAATTATACATAAGCAACTAGGAGGAGGCTTTCTCCTTAGTCCTATATTTTGACTTACATATTTTTTTAAAAATAGATTATAATCCCTATCTGTATGAAGAATTTGAAGTGCAATCGCTGTTGGTATCAAGAGACAGTAACTGTTTTCCTTGCAGTGGTCCAAATCTCTTCTCAGAATGGGTTGAAAACCAGACAGCCTGGGACACAGCAAATGCTCTGGTAGGAGTTAAGGTAGTTTCCCCTATAAGCAGGTCGATGTTACTATAAACAGATGCCAAGAATTAAATCAACCTGCTTCTTCCGTGCTGAGGAACTACTTGCTCTGATTACAGGTTACATTAGCTTTGATGCTTCACTAATTCTGAGACAAAAAAAGATGAGAGTGGTCTGCCGGGTCCTAGTTTTCTGTGTGTTCAGGCTAATGATCTTCTACAGCCATCTCTGCAGGATTACCACAGGTATCTGCTGGCCAGGCCATGAGATCTCCTGGCTGACATATCCACCCAGGTGTGAAACATAACCACCAACCACTACATCTGTTTGCAGATCAGTTTGTACCTGCATGGCTCTGAAAAAGCTTTGGGATGAATCTCAAATGAAAGCTGTGGTGACAGAGGGGTGTTGGGAGGTTGATACCCAACAACATAAATCTTTGCTGTCAGGACTACTATTGTTGTTGATGGAGTTCAGAAGGGTCATCACAAGTTCTGTCTAAAACGCATGCAATTAAGTTAAAAACTTAGAGTGGCTTTGCAGGAGACTTACAAAGGAAAAGCTGTAGTGTGTAGGAAAAGCAGGGAATGGGTGGTAAGGTGCCACTACGATCCCTGGAGGCGTCTCAATAATGAGCCACCCGGTCAGGTGCAGCCGTGTGCCCATGCGCTAGCTGGAGTTGACGAGAGAAGATGAGAAGGGTTCTTGTATGGAATTCCGTGAGCTGTTCACTGGGAGGGGTCCAAGGCGAGGAACGTGGAGGGCAAGGGCACAAAGGGGTCCAGAGACAAAAGGCAGAGAACAATAGGGTGACAGCGGGTTTTATACGGAGAAGATAGGGGGCAGGCAGAGCCTCGCAGCCAATGGCTTGGGGGCTAGGGGGTGGAGCGGAGGTGGGACGAGAGCAAGGGGACCAACTGGGAGAGACAAGGGGAATAGTGACAGGTCACAAACCAATGGGGGAAGAGGGAAGGGAGAACTTTCCAGGGCAGGCACATATATGGGGAGAAGGGGCGGGGAGGTAACAAACCTCAGGGTCACAGAACTGAAAAGCATTAACATAATGAAACAAAGCATCCTGGGGAGGAAGCTCTTCCTCTCACCCTAACCAGGGGGAGGATCTCAGGGAATGTCCCAGCCATGGGTTCCCTGAGTCTCTTGTTCAGTGGGCCTGTCAACCCCCACAGTAGTGTATCACTTGGAGTGTACTTAATCTGTTTCATCAGTTTACCAGTTGAAATGTTCTAGCTGTGCTTTTGATTTCCATTTGTAATAACCACTCAATTCTGTAGCTGACACAGTATCCCTCCCTGTTTTCTTTCCAGGCTTTATTGATGTGGCTTCTTTGTGACCTACTTTCACCGCTTTAAGGCTGCTTCTTTCATTCCCTTCCAAAAGGAAGTGCCTTCCATGAGAAATGTTGGAAGCTTACTAGCCAGTTTTTAGTGTTGGTAGATGAAAAGTTGGGCCAGATCGAGTGGCCTTCTGCTTACACCCAGGGTAGATGATGTGACTGACTCATGGGTACTTTCCTTACTAAGTTCTGTTGCTAACCGTTTTGAGACCCTGGGGGTGGGTGTTTGGAGAATTAGAGAAGGAAATGCCTGTATTTCCTTGGAACTCTCATTACTCATGATGCAACTAGGCAGCCCTGTGACTCTGAAGGGCATTGTGTTGGCCTCTTGTCCTTGCAGGGGCCTGCAATATGTCATGTGCTTATTACTTAAGCATTTGCACAGCTGGAGGAAGCAATATCCCAGTTCTTATTCCTTCTACTCATTCCGGGGTGTTCTTTGTTTGCGTTGCTCCTTGTGGTATTCTCTGTAGCTTCCACTGGTGGTGATGCAGTTCAAGGCTGAGCTGTATCTCTCTTCAATTAGTGGTGCCTTTGCTTTTTATCTGGGGCAGGAGGTGTGTGTTTAATTCTTTGTGGGGACACTTAAAAAACAGTTAGTGTGATGCAGATGTGCAGTTTTCAGCAGATAGATAACATTTAGCTAAGTCTTATGAGGGGATTAATACCTCATTGGAAAAAAATAATTCACTCGTGTAATTTCACAAAGTGGATGTAGCATTTGTAATCATCATCTCGTAAAACTGGCTGCTTTTCCCCCTGCTTCATTTCACTTGGGTGTCAAGTTGGTATAAACACCGGTTACTCTAAAGAAAAGTCTACTCCAGTCCTTTTTCTGGAAATTTGGTGGCTTTTTGGTTTCCAGCAAACAGTAGCCAGATTTGTGTGTATGTGTGCCTCTGTTATAAAATGAGCATGCTATTAAATTTAAAGGCACAGTTTTTGCTTGGAACAGCAATTCAAACCATGAAGGAAATTGGTTTTGCGTGTGTCGATGTCAAAGGAATTTCAGCAAAGGTGACATTCAGCTCCCATTAGGGTCTGGAGTTGAACTTGTCTTCGCACCTCTGGGGTTGGGTGCACAGTGCCCTCAACCCTCTTAGGAAAACCTTTATCACAAGGTGAATGGAGAGCTTGAACTACAAGAGATGTTCACCAGTGCTGCAGGTAGCAAGGTACTGGAGGGGAACTTGTTCTTGTAGCCCACTGTTGTCAGTCATAGTCCTCACTGCCTCCCATGTTGCCTCGTGTCTAAGTGGCTGTGGGCTTGTGTGCTGGTGTAAACATGAGGTTATGCCTGTAAATGGAGTGCTGGAAGAGTCCTGGGGTTGAAAATACAGCTGAAAGTAGCTGCAGTGGAGTAATTTGCCTCAAAAGGCAACCTCTGGCATTGGGCTGAGCATTACCAGGGCTCTGAGGCTAAAGGAGCTGCGTGTGATTGGGGAGAAAATGCCAAATTCAGCAAGTGTGGGGGTGCCAGCTGCAGCAAGGTGCCAAACTGAGTGACCCGGTGGTTTTCTGGGTACACCAGCTATTTCTCCACCTTTCTTGCCAGCAGGGTGCTGGGAGAAAGTGGGGTGGTGCTGTTTCTGTTGGAAGCAAGCTTGGTACAAGAGGCCGTGCTAGTCCAGAGGCAAGGCATGTGAAAGCTGCTAGTGGTTTGCAGCTCTTTGGTATGTTCTTTTTGTCTGGTTGATATATCCAGCAAAGCAAGGGAAACATGGGTACCCATGAGGGATTGCTACTGAGGGTTTTCCTCGTGTTTTAATTTTTTTTTTTTTTTTTTTTTTTTTTTTTTTTTTTTTTTTAAATCTTTCCTTTCATCAGCATATAGGAAACAATGAATGCAAATCTATTCCCCAACACATGCAGATGCATTTGTTGCTTGGAAGCTGAGCTGGGCAGGAGCTCTGAATTATCACCATCTGATTCCAGAGCTTTGACAATCTGCAATCTCCTTAATATTCTGATGAACCACCGTGGGTATTATTCCTCTGTGGTTTTTTTCACTTTTTTAGTCTTGAAACTCATATTGCAGTCTGAATGCTGTTGGTTTAGGATTAAAAGAGATGTTGGCTGGCTCTATGCTTTGCACAATTTTCCTGTGACAGCAGAAAGAGGGAGAGTGGATAGTATGATTCTATTTCCTCCACAGTAATACAAATGAAGTCTGAATTAGAAACAACTTCTAAAATTGAAGAGTTATCTTCTGTTCATAATTGTGTCTCTCTAATATTATGAGTACCAAGGCACGTAAATTATTCATGAAAGGAAGAAGTCCTCAGAAATTTTTCTTGGGGAATCACAGCACTTCCAAGGAAAACACTTTTTGCCTCTAAAGACACTTAACAACTCTGCTCTAGATTCCCTGGCAAGAGTATTATTCCAGTTACAGTTTATCTTTAGAAATAACTGATTAATTTAAACAGACATGTGTCTTTTAAAATGTAGCTTGCTTACCCAGATGGCAATTATATTCATCTTAATGGTAATGTAAATCTAGAGTAGCTCTCCAGCCTAAGGGCTGGCCATTTTACTGTCCAGCTGTTTTCCAAATGATTTATTTCATTTGGTTCTTTGCCTCACCCCTCAGCTTCACCCTTGCTGCTTGCAGTACAGTGAGGGAAGAACAGCTGCACTTAGCAGCTCCAATAAATTACTGTATTAGAATTAGAATTGTGTCTGCATTAAACTAATACCAAAGGTTTTAGTTCATCTTATAGCCTCTAAAACAGATTGTCATCATTTCCACACTGCCTGTTTACAGTGGGGGAAGACAGCTCTGACTCAGCCCCTGGGTAAATGGGGATACAGGGAATTGAGTGCTGCTGCCAGGCAATTTGTTCAAGCTTTGTCAGTGGCTAGAAATGTCTTTCTCCCCACTTATTGTAACGTTGAGCACAACATGCAGGAAGAAGACCTGCTTTGCAACAGCTCAGGAATAAGGATGAACTACCTTTCTGTCAAAATGATACAAAAAAGTCCTTAAGCTTGGGGTTTAATGTGGATATTTAGGGGAAGGTACAAATGTTATCCTAGGACACAGCAAAACCAATTCCCCATCTGAAACCTGCAAATTCTTTGGCTTTCCTTGCTGACAGAGAGAGAAAATAAAATGAAAAACCTTGCTCTTTTCAGGTGTTCCAGTGAACAGGCTCATGAGTAGGGAGTTGCCTTTTATTAGCTGGGAAGTAGCTCAAATTTTGTATGGCAGGATGGAAATTCCTTGCTTCTTCTCCTGGTTCTTTGATCTTTAGAGCAATGGAATTACATGCCAAACACAGCAGTGTTATTCGCAATCCCAGGGGAGCCATGCCTGCAGTGTCCTGGAGATGGAGCAGAGCAAGTCTTAGAGGTCAAACTCGACTCAAAGGTCCACCTTGTTACTCTAAGGTCTGTGTGAAAGGTCTGAAAGATGAGGTGGTGCTTAATGGTGCCTGGAGAGGCCTCACCAACAGGCCCCCTTGCCCAGAAGGAGGATTCCATTTGAAATGGGCTTCACTTGGAGGCTTCCCATCTTTTCTTATCTGCTGGACCAGTGTCAGCTGCTACTTGCATTTGTCTGGTCTTTGGATCAGAAAGGTCTCTGCAGAGCACCGGAGAGCCCTGGTGTCCACGTGGTGTGACTCTCAACGGTAGTAGGAAAAAGCATTTCCTCTTCTGCATTTTCTAATTTCTTGTATATTATCTGTAGCTTGTTATTTTTCCAAATAAGTCTCTCCACTATACCCTCCATGGCTCCTAAGCAAAATTTTATCCCTTTTAGAAGTGCAGCCCAGACAGAATAATATCATTCTCTTTTATTTTGTGAAGAAAGGGCTAAAAAGGGAACAATTTGCCTTAGTTGTCTTGTCAAACATGTTTTATGTGAGTACTTGAAGTATTTCACTAGAACATCTCCACCTTTACTGTTAGTAAGTGGATGTCTTTTGTGGCTTGTAAGCACAAGGTGTGAACTTCCATTCACATGTCTCTCTGCCCTAGTTTCTTAGCGCTCCCTCAAATACCAGTTGTTCCTTTTGAGTAACTTATATAGTGGCAAACAGAATGGGTAGAAAAAATGGGCTTTGATTTTTATCTTTCCTAAGGTGTGCCTTGTCTTGAAGAAAAGAGAAATTGTTATTTATAAGCCAAGTAATGTATTTTCAAATGCAGTGTGTGGTTTAGGTTTTTTTAACTGTTTGACTTTTAACTGGAATTCTGTGGGTGAAGTGCCAGAATAAAACCCAGCAGCAGCTTGTTGCTGTGCACCCACTTGGATGGTAAAGCAGCAAGAAAAATATCAGGGAAGCTGGGGAAAGGGGCAGCAGCCCTAAAAATCCAAACTCGTCCTAATCCCTCCCTTAATCAATTGTGTCATTGCACTCTCAGGAGTTCACAGGCAGCCTGAAAGCAGAGACCAAAATTCTTCAGGGGAGATTTGACAAATCCACCTGTCAGTGTCATCCGACAACTGATTTATCATCTCTGACAAGTAGGAAATTGCTTTGACCTGTCTGCAGGACAAGTAAAATTTAGTAACAGTGATGGGGTATTTTAAAAATTTTCATGATCACGTAAATCCTGTTATCTCTTTAACCCAACACTAGCAAGTTCTGAACTGTTAAATGACATTAACTTGCTTGAAAAAAAATTTTAAAAAGGTCTCATATTAACAGATAGCAGGACCTTTTTCCCCCTCAGTTAATTTTTAAATCCTGTTGCCTTTCAAAGGCTGACACTTCTGTCTTTCAGCCCTATTTCTCTGGTAATAGAATATTGAAGAAGATGTCTTTTAAAGAAAAAACCCAGCATGTAGCTATATCACATAAAAAATTACAAAGGAAGAAAGTCTGCTTAATCTAACAAAGCATCAGTGTTTAGGCTATAAGCTCATTATGAGGCTTGTGTAGTGGTAGCTGATTTTTTCAAATTAATTTCTATGATTACCATAATAAACATTTTAATAATATCCTTTCCTTCCCTCATATCCTCAGCAGCTGAATTTTTCAGTAGGTTATCTGGTCTTTCACAGCAGCCTTTATCCCAATCAGCCATGCATGATCTGTTTATAAGAACCCTTATAGGTATTGCCACTTTAATTTCGTGTTCCAGGTTATGCTGCTTCAGCACTTTCCCTCAGTGCATTTGGGATGTTTCCAGAAAATACCTGGGGAATTTTGAGACCTTTGAATTTCTAATTTTATTTGGTAGTCAATGCAAAGAAGTCGCATCATATTCTATTTAAATCTTTCAACTGCCTTGGAAACAATTTGCTGTAACAAACATACAACACCTTGAACAAGGGGGCTGGTGCTGCAGTGTTTGGTTTGGTATGTGCGTTATTTGCTGACAATAATAAGTAAAGCTTCATGTTCTGCTGATGCTGTGACTGAAAGTTTGAAAGGTTGAGGGAATCTAGAAAGTAGGAGTAGGGCACTGTTAAATGGCAGAGATTTGTTTGGATTAGGGATCTGTGCAGAGCTGCCTCCAGCTCTGGGGTCCCAGCACAGGAAGGACATGGAGCTGTTGGAGCCAGTCCAGAGGAGGCACCAGGATGATCTGAGGGATGGAGCAGCTCTGCTGTGAGCAAAGGCTGAGGGAATTGGGATTGTTCAGCCTGGAGAAGGAAGGGCTTAGAGGCGACTTAATTGTGGCCTTTCAGTACCTGAAGGGAGCCCACAAGACAGATGGAGAGAGACTATTTACAAGAGCATGGAATGATAGGACAAGGGGAAATGGGCTCAAAATGAAAGAGAGTAGGTTTAAATTAGATGTAAGGAAAAAATTCTTCCTTATGAGGGTGGGGAGGCCCTGGCACAGGTTGCCCAGAGAAGCTGTGGCTGCCCCATCCCTGGAAGCATCCAATGCCAGATCGGAGCAACCTGGTCTAGTGGAAGGTGTCCCTGCACATGGCAGGGGGGTGGAAATGGATGATCTTCAAGGTCCCTTCCAGCCCAAACCACTCTATGATTTTATAACTCAAGACTACTCAAGGCTTTTTGAAGCTGGTGGAGTTTCAGGCTGTTGCATCATGAACGTTTTAGTCTTGCAGCTCTGCATTCTGATATTGCTTTTCTTCACTCGCAGCTCAGGAGCAGCACCAGAAATGTCAAAAAAATCGTACTGATCTAGGCATGGTCATAACATGCATCCTCTGAGATCCCTCATTTGCATCCAAGACCTGTCTTCAGTACTGGGTCAGTTTCCATAACAATCTCACGTTCTATATGTTGTCCATGACTACTCCAAAGCTCCTGCTTCCTGAGTTTCTTTCCATCAGTAACTTTGAATATTTGTCCTCGTGCCTTGAGCATTTCTTTTGTGTCTCACACTCGCACAAGCTTGTTGGCAGCAAGTAGAAGAGCTGCAGCACACCAGTTAAGAGATCTGAAAGATGTGGATGGGAAGGCTAGGCGAGCATTTGAAATAAAAAAAAAAAAATCACCCAGCAAAATAGAGGCATAATGAGCAATTCTAGTGTGCAAAACTGATTTTTCTAACCTGTCCCTCTTCCATCCATGGTTCCCCCTCACCTCCCATCTTTCACTTGCCCCTGTTGTTAGGGTTTTGGGGGTGGGACATCTATTTTTAAAGATGCATTAAATGCACTAGCTAAATTTACTGACCTAAGAAAACAACATAAGAATAATGTAAAAACGGTCAAAACCTCCTATCAAAAGCTCTGTAACAGAAATAAAGCATGGATAAAATATATGACACTTTGGAAGTGATTACATCCATTAGTACTGAGGATAGACAGCAAAGTCTTTATATGATTTGATTTTATTCTTTTTCCTTTTTGAAACTACCTGGCTGCTGGTAAGTGTCAGCATTATTGCTGTCTTGAGGCTTTCCCAGTGACAGCTTATTAAGAAAGCGCATACTCTCAGAACTGCACTATTTTAAAAATGGGAGGGCTTGGGGGATTGTGTGCAAATGAGGAAGTAAACAAAGAGGCCTTGGAATTCCAGTCTGATGCAGACAAACAGGTTCATTGATGCAGGAGGAAATTGTTTCTAAGAAACTTTTGGAAAAAAGGAGGAAGAAAATAGCAGTGCTTAAGCCTGTGACCTGCTGCACACTTTGACAGTGTTTCAGCATCAACATGGATACAAGTTGTAAAGATGGAAGATAGGAATAAAACCACCTCTTATGAAAATAATGATAAGACCAGAAGAAATAGGTTTTAGCTGTAAAGATTAAATGCTTCTTGCACTTGTATTTTAAGCAGCTCTTTTAAAAGTGTTTGAGAAAGTCAAAGATCAAGCAGGAGACATGATAATTACACGAAGCTCGTTTACTTCTGACATGTCATGCCAACCATTAAATCAGGAGGTGTGACAAAAACAGGTTTAGCAGGTTGTTTTGTGAGCTGTTAATTGTTTTTCCATTTTTGTTTAGTTATAATTTTGTCTTGTAAAGTCAGTGAAGGCATAAATACATATAAATATTACGGCCTCTTAAACTTGCCATGTTTCTAACAAGTGATGTAGGAAGCTGCTGCTGCCTGTTGACCCTGTGCCTCGGAACATCAATAACAATATGTTTATTTTTCCCCATCTCAAATGTTAAGCTGTTTATTTCAGTGGTTTTGACCTTCATTTCCTCTTGAAATGAGATGTCTTTTTTTTTTTTTTTCTTTCCCCTTCTCCTTGGATTTGAAGGTTGACCATAAGGAAGCAGTATTTTTTGCTTATTTTAAGCTATGCAACACATATTCATTCCATGCTTTTTCTGTCCTTGGTTTCAATTTGTAATATCTTTTCTTCTTCCTCCAAATTACTCCAAATACATCCAAAGAAAAGGGCTGTCTTTCCTGTTGCAGGCTCTAAGCCTTTAGTAACATTCACGCTAATATTATCAGCAGGCTGAAGTTCACAGGGTGATGCTTAAGTGAGAAATAGAGAGAGTGTAAAGGACTTGCTTTGTTATTGTGCTCAAAGATTTTTCTCAAGTGGGAAAATGAAACTCCCTGTTAGAAGTTCAGCAAGATCCGATCAGCAGTGTTGGGGTGTGAAGGTGCACAATTAGAAAGCACAATGGCAGTGTGATACAGAGGAGATGCACAGCACTTGTGCACATGCCTGAAGTTGTACAGATTCTGTTCAATGAACCTGGTCACTTAAATTCTACCCTAGTTTTACTTGTACAATTAAACATATTAAGTAAGTTTTGGCAGCTGTCTTAGTGTACATGTGATTGGCTTATTCATGCCTTCACTTTTGCCCTGCAGCTTTGTTAGTCTGATCCTTCTTTCAGACAGCATCATTAAAATCCTGGCTCATTAGAAAAATGCCAGGTTTTTAACATCATCTTAATGTAGCCTGTGTGAACCTATTTTTTGTAGCAATTGTGCATGCAAGCTTGCCTTTTTTTTCTTTTATATTCTTTTGTTCCTCTTTCCCCCAGTGTATTAACAGCTATAGTAGATGAACCAGGAGCGGGGACCCCTGCATTATGTCAGGACTCAGGACTTCAGTGGTGACTTATCTGGAGCCTTGCCTGAGTAATGGCTTTGTCAACTTTTGCTGGAGGGGATAAATTTGGCTTCCCTGGTCACAGAGTACTAGTCTGACTTTTCTGTTAACACCTTTGACTCTCTCTTTGCTGGCTCAAAAAACCCCTAACAATTTAAGTAATCTGTAGCCAAGTTGGAGCTGGAGGGTACAGTGCATTTTAATTCTATCTTCATTTCAACAGTATTTTGATTATACAAGGTGGAAAAGTTTTAGTTACTCTGTGTCTACTTGGTATCAGTGAAGTAGATGCGAAGGCCAGTCACTTTTAAAAGGGTTAACTGGTTTTAATAAAAGCCACAAACCTGGGGAGCTAAGAGAAGGGAGTAGCCCTTCTCGTCACCGAGGCAGAGATACTTCTCCCTACAGCAGACACCACAGAAGAAGGACACAGTCCAGCCTGGGAACTTCCTTTTAAACACCCATCGACCCTTTTTCATTGGTCCTCCCCCCAAGTCCACCGTCCATTGGTTGATTTTTCCTGCCACTAGACTTCAGATTGGCTCGTGTCTAGGGTCCACCTTCTGCCTCACGGCGCGTCGAGTCATTCGTTGTTACCATGGGCTTGCCTCGACAGATGATTGATCTGTGGTGCTGTCAATCTAGAGGGGGGTTGCAGTGGCCCCCTCTCTGGAGTACCTTTTTCCTTGTACTGCCACCTCCTGGACACCCATCCTTGTGGCATCCCCCTTTCAAACCCAACTGCACAACCCAAATCCATAAAAAAACCCGAACTCGAACCCGTACAACCCGAACCGATAAACCTTGAACTCAAACCCATAGAACCCGAACCACGAAACCTTAAATCCAAACCCATACAACTGGAAACGAGAAAAAATCATTTATAACATCAGTAGCTCACAGACACTGTATCACCGTTAACATTCTAAAGAAAAATATTCTTCAAATTTAAGTTTGAATACATTTCCCCTCTATTTCTTATGCTTGTGATCTGAGAGATGGGAGTATTTTCTCTCCTACTTTCTTCCTTCTCCCCAAACTCTTGCTCTTTCCAGACACTGAGAGAGAAACAGGATATGTCAAAAACTTACGTCAGGTTTGTTTGCAGTGGCTTGCCAGATTCTATGGGTGTTGCTTTGTAGAACAACTACCGAGAAATTTGGGTCTCCTCTTTTAGGATGGACCCATTACCTCCAAACTTTCCTGGCTCAATGACCTTGAATACTGCATTTGTTGACCTTGAATACTGTATTTGTAGAACATTCATCTCTATGAAGCAAATGCAAATCTACTAGATCCCACATTTCCCAGCAAGAGGCTTTCTGTCACTCTAATTCCCTTACCATAAACACTGCAACTTCAGTTGTCCCTGAATCCTGGCTCATCTGTCTCAGATTTACTAGAATAGTATCATGGTTTAAATAACATTGCCTCCATTTGTAGAAGCAAACATTTATTGTGTTATCTGCAGGAAGAATTGATGAATATTAGTATTTGCAGGGATAAACAACATTTTACCATGGACTCATAGCAATATCCCACCTGGCTGCACCTGCTGTTTGAGATAAAATACAGGGAAAAGCGACTTACAGGTTTACTTCCAGGCTCAGAGGAGAGCCAGTACTGTTCCCTCTCTTAAAAGCACATGATTATAAATTACTGCTTTCCTAATCTCAGCTGTCTTTTTAAATTTTGAGTTTTATTTTTGTGATCAAATGCTTGTCCCAGCTCCTTTTCCTGATCAGTGTCAAGGATTATTTTTTCCCCCATACAGAATAAAGAATGACAGTATGCTGCAGCTTGGGGATACATTTGTTTGAGTGCTGTCCCATTGGGTGAGGCGTCCTCGGTGAACCAAACCCACTGCTTTTTTAACTCACCTAGCATGGAGTTGAACTTTGTTTCAGATCAGAATTCCTGGTATTTATGCAGATTTCACAGATGGTGAAACTTGATTTTCCAATTTTACAAAGTGATTTTACAGATATTTGGGGAAAATCATCCCACCATGTAACTAGCATGAGTAAGCATCTAAACTTTTCTGTCTCTTTCCAGTATGTTTTCTGCTGACATTTTTTCTTGTTACAGTGCTTTTTGCAGTACTTTCATATCTATTTTATTCCTGGCTTGTATCAACTGTGAGGAATCTTTTAAATAAGGACAGTTGTTAGTGTGTGTGGGCTTGAGGAGTTATGAATTCACAGCGACTTGAATGTGCAGGAAAAAATAGCCCATTTTTTCCAGCCTTAACGATTGGAGGATTTTTGGGGGAGGGCAGGGTGGCATCAGTCATTTCTACAGTCATTTCATGCTGCTAGGTCCCTCTGCATCCTCCAGCCTGGGTTGGATCCTCTGGTGGGTTTATGACTGTAGGTCAGCATTGGAAGGCAGTTCATGCACATGCTCTGCTGTGTTGGAAAGCTTCATTAATTAGAGGCTTCTCATTTTTTTCTTGGTATTTTACTGATCTCACGCTTGCTGATCCCAGGAGGAAGTGGTTCCCCAAAGATACAGTCCAAGGCACAGCCAGTTGTGCTAGAAGGAAAGTTTCTACTAACCTGGCTTAGTGCTGGGCAAAGGGTGTTGTGAATTTCCTCCATTCATCGATTTGTCACTCCCAAACAAATGAGCAGTCTGTCCTTGTTGGATCACCTGATTACTAGCCAAAGCTTAGGAATAGAAGGACAAAGTAGTGTGTGTGCTGTCGAAGTAGTTTCTAAATGTTTGATTATAGGGTTAGAAAGAAAATAATATGACAAGAAAATGCAAGTACAGATTACACATGAAAACAAGGTTTTTCCTCGGTTGCTCTGGGAGCCTGGCAGCAGCACGCTCTGTTGCTCCCCACGAGGCTCAATGGCTTTGGGATCTCTTCAGGCTTGCAGTTCTCTGGCTAAAATCTCTTCTGAGTGCAGCTTTCTCCTTTAGCCTAAAATAAAACAGTCTAGTACCTGTGCTCTGCCCAGGCTGGGCTTTGAGAGTTGGGTGTGAGCATGGGAGCAGGATGGTTTCCCCCCTGTGCTCTCAGCTGGGATAAAAACCAGGGTGAGAATCTTTTCTTAATTTTTCAGCTTAATTTGCCCATTACTCATACATCTGTTGGTTTCTTGCAGCATTTTTGGGTCTTCTGTCTGTCTTTGGCTGTTGCTCAGGGTTTGGGACTTTGGTTGCTACAGACCTTATGTGCTTCTACCTTCCCTCTCCCTGTGAGCACTGCACGAAGGCCAAGTGTCACACATATGACAGGTTTGCCATTTCCTGCTTTTTTTTTCCTTTAAGCTACCTTCCTTCCTTTTCCACCACTTCTTTTTAGCATTTTTAGCTGTTGTAATGTTTCTGCTATGATTAGCTGAGTATGACTGTTGTTATCTTTCCAGAGTTAAATTTTTAAAAGATGGTCTAGAGGAAGTAATGCTCACTTGGCTGAAATCCTTTTATTGTTCTAGCCAAATGGCCAGCTTGGTGATTGTAACACAGTGGGCTTTTAAAAAAGTAATCTGCTTGTCCTCTTCAGGTCCTCACTCTGGATAAAGGACCTGATGTACCATGTGATGTACAACTTAAATATTAGACACGCACTCTCCCCCCAGTGCATGTGCTGGTTTATTTTGATTTAGTCTGGATTTGTATAATTTGTCTATCTAGGTCATCAGTGAAAATAAGCTCAGGGTATTATCTGCAAAGCAAATCTGATTTTTGGCTTGTTCCCTCCTGAAGAAGAGTTTTGTGTAGGGTGTTGATTTTGCAGATGTTGAGGCTCGAATGCATGGAGGGAAGAATTTTGCTGTGCTTTGAAGCCTGTGCCAGTTGAGGCTGAACTGGTGGGGCGGCGTGGTGGAGGCTGTGCCGCGGTGTTTCCTGGGCTGCCGCAGCCCGTGCCCTGCTCACTCGGAGAGCACACGGGGCCCGAAGGACTCTGCCCTGGCTCTTGTGCCTGCAGCTGCCAGTGGCTGTTCTTGAGCTCTGCTGCGCTCCTCTGCAGTGTTACTGTAGGTTTTAATCTGTGGCTTGTGTAGGATAACTTTTTACCCCACCCACCCTTTTCCTTGTAGCGTATGAGTGAATTTTGTCTCCATATTTACTAGTGTGAAATTAAAAAAAAATAATTAATTGAACAGAATACAGGAACAGTAACTTTGACTTCACCTTGCATCATCTTGCAAACAAATCAGCGGCTATCGTCCTGCCCTTCCCAGAACTGGGTGTGGTGGCTGAAATAAAACATCTCACAAAGAGAACACAGCCCTATTGTTTCAGGGCAGCAGAAGGATGACTTCTGAAGGCTGAAGTGAGGGGTTTGGTAGTTATTTTTACTGTGGGTGTCATTTTTTGTGGGTTTTATTTTTTCAAGTAGGATATTTGTGCTGGTCTTTCCACTTTTTCTCCAGTCTTTATTATTTTATTGATTACCTAGATAAAGAAATTTTACAAGGAGCCTTCAGGTTCAATCTCTGTAATTTGAAGCTCATTTTGAAGTATCTGCTCCAATTTAATTGAAGAACTTCAGCGAGTGGTAGCTCAGCTTTGAAGTGCTCCTCTGCACTGAGGAGGAATTGCTCGAAGGAGAATCTCCCCAGACAGTTGCCTCAATACTTAGCCTCAGAGAAATGTCTGTATCCCTTTCTCTTCCACCTCCTCATTGTTTTACACTCATGCTTACAGCTATCTTGAATTTCATTTTTAGTTTTCAAGCTGGGTTTTTCCTTATGCGTTTTATGAACGCAATGCTATGCAGGAGTCAGCCTTGTGTCTTAAACCCAGTCCACATTTAGTGCATAACTAGGAAACAGGACATGAAGGCTTCCTGCACAACTGGTATAATTCCTCCTGCTGAATAAACCTGTTCTTATGATTCTTTCTTTACTGGTAGCAGTCCCAGAATGTTTCTGACTGGATGTTCATGCACACCTGTGTCCTGTTTTGTGACTTTGCCCATGGATGGGGTCTGATGTGTCTCTGGTGTAAGTGTAGTGTGTACGTTCCTCTTGGAGAGATCCTGGATACTGAACTAGATAGCTGGACTTGGCCCAAGGAGGACTAGTGGAAAGCTTGAGAATTGTGTTACACAGAAGAAAAGCCTAATGGACTGTAAGAGAGTCCCTGGGATCTTGAAGTGTGAATCTCCCAAAGAACCCTGAGTGGTGGTGCAGCATAACTGAAGATAAAGGGAAAACCACGTGTAATAAAAGTGTAATTTATGATTGTGGCTTCTTGTGCCAAGTAACAACATGTGGAGACTGTTGTTCTCAGTAACCTAAGGAGTGGTCTCCGTGTTTATGATATTATTTACTCCAAACACTAATTGACACTGAGTGTATTAGAAAGGAAGTGATTTTTAGGGTGGGTTTTCCCCTGGAAACACAAAGGTGGAAAGAAGCAAGAGCTTCTTCCTTTGCAATCACCTGCTGCCATGGGGCATTGAGGTGTCTGAGCACAGCCCCAAGTCTGACATTTCAGCAGGTCTCTTACTGATGTAAGTTCACATGAAGTAACACTTGACAGTGTTTAGCAACATTTTTCTTTCACCTTTTGTTTTCATTTATAATCAGCTTTGCTCAGTTAAAAGTTTTACCTTTAAGATCTGCTGCTATGCCTGTTATATCTGATCTTTCAAGCATATTCTTGTGTGGCTTTTCCATCTCCTCTATGTTTTCTGTTGGGGAAAATCTGATTAAAATGGCTGATTGAAAAAAATTATAATTCAAGTATCCTGCTTTACTGCAAACCTGATGATAAAAATTTTAGAACATGAACATCTTGTCAGAGCAATCATTTCAGGTTGTTTACTGTTGTGGGCTAATGTTTGATCCTTCAGCCACATAGCCACATTTGGAAATATAAAATTACAGATTAAAAAAACTTCCTCTCTCTTTCAGACTGAAAGCTTAGACTGCATAAAATTCAAGTATGGTTGAGCAACATGTGCTAGTCAAATGAGCAAAATAGTTGACGTCCTTCAGCTCTGGTAACAAAAGGACCATAGTCTGTGGAATCCCTGATGCCAGCTGTGTTGAAAGTTGCTGACTTGGCCTGTGGCTGTTCCCTGCTCATACAGAATTACACTTTCACAGACGCAATCTGAGCTGTGTGCAGTTTTCTTTTTTTTATAAAGAAAAAACAAACATATGCTCAAATATAAGCAGAGAAGTATGTCAAAGATGCAAAAAAAAAAAAAAAAGCAGGCAACAAAGCGTGTTTATTTACAAGACTGTCATTGTGAGTAATTTTGGTTTCTGACTATAGTTTACCACGCCTTCATTTCTTTATCCCTTTTTCCTTTTGTTCATCTTCAGAAGTACTGCAGCTTTGCCTAATTCCTTGAAGAGGAATGTAATAAAATGATAGTATTTCTAAGGAATGCAACATCACACCTGACTGTGCAGCCTTCCTCATGTTTGCTCTTTCACTTCTTGGGCTCTGCTACATGCAAATAATCCTCCTCCTTTAAAGGGAGGATATGTCCTGTGTGTTGCATATATTATAGATCGGAAAAAAAAAAAGACAACCAAAGAAGCGACTTCTACTCTGTGCTTTCTCCCTGTTGTAATGGGGAGAGGTGAGTAATGGAGAAGCATTTCCTTTTTTCTAACCACGGTTAAAAAACCAGAACAAACTGTAACATGTCTAGGATGCAAGTAGGGCTGCTCTTTGTGAAGATCAAGTTGTTGTGCGATGGAGAGTTTAAACACAGATGGCAGCCATGCATGGATTTAATGACATCTATAGTGGCTACTTGCAAAAAGAAGAAAATGTGATGTTCTTTAGCAAAATTAAGTATTTCCCCCAATATTTTCTGCTGTACAGAATCGTGGTCTTTAAGTGTAGGATTAAGATAAAATGGAATTAATCTGAAGTTATGGAAAACATGCACATATTTTATGTGATTAATTTTGGTAAGCTTGACCTGTGAAAGTAAATACCTGTTTTACAGTGTTGTTTACACAAGAAAGCAGTGAGAAACACGTGTTTCTTTGAAAGATGACTCTTTCAGCTACAACACAATTTTATTGGGGGTTCTTGAGATCAGTTTGCTCTGCAAAATGCATTGTCCTCCAGTGATTATTCTCCCTGTGTGAAGGGGGATGGCTGATAGGGTTGACTGTCAAAGGGCTGTTGGGCTGAATAATTCCCTGACATATCTTTCTTATTGCAGGAGAAGCTGCCTTCTAAAGTCAGAATCATTTTCCCAACAATAAAACTGTTAGGAAGTGCAGTGCTGTGATTTTCAGTTTGCTAATCAGCTGGGAAATCCTTTGGTTTAGAGGCAAGCTGAGAATTTCTCTTGCTAATCTGCTATATTAAGGCAAATTAGAGTTTACTGATGTGCTTCTAAATGTGGCCTGTGTGAAATGAAGTTCCTTGTAGTATAACGTTTTTTGTGTTTTTTAATAGCACAATTTATTATTCCACAAGTAGGTAATTCCTTGTTGCTGATAACCACAGGTCTGGTCTTCCCTTCTGCCATTGCGGTTCCCTCAGAATAGCACTGTGCCTTTCAAAATGCCCGTGATTGAGCTGAAGCCCCTTGAGGGCCTGTATTTAGACTTGCTGTTAATAGATCAGCTCATTCATGTAATTACCGAGCTCAGAGGAGCAGCTTCTGTAGCTCAGTGCACATTATTGCTTTCCATTTGCTCTGTGAGTCACAGGACAGCCCTTCATTCTTGGTGAGGAGTTTGTGCCTTTGAAAAATGAAGAAACCATTTTGTAGCTCCCAACAGACCTTTCAATAAACATTAGCAAGTTCCGCTTATCCGTGAGATAGTAGGAAAATATTTTCCTGTCTAATTGTGTGTCATGACTTCATTGGCTTGAAATGACACCTTTTGGAGGTGCCTCTCCTGCTGGGATGCTTTGTGTTTGGTGCTTGGAGTGACAACTCCCACCTGTGTCAGTCACGCACTTCACCATGGTGAAGGATCCTAGGTGAAGGATCCTGACTTCCATGGTGAAGGATCCTAGGTGAAGCCATATCTGGCTTTGCAGCAGCTCGGTTCACCTGGCTGTGGGGAATACTGGAAGGTGTTGGAGACAGCATTTTTTCCTGAGGCTCTTCCGTTGATATTAGTTGTGTTTCAGCATTATGGAGCGGGATGAATGAGGCAGTGCGGAGACAGAGAGAAAGGCTTTGTGGTTTTTATTAGCAACAACTGTGCAAGCAAACTTAATTTGGCATTCTGAAGCCCGCTGGTGGTGTTCCAACTTTACCCCTCAGCTGTTGCTCACAGCGTTGAAGAGGCCTCTGTAATCTAGCAATTTCTTATTGTCTTCAGCTCCTGCCATTTATAAGTGGGGGCTCGGGTTGCATAGCAGATTAAGTGAGCATTCCCTTTTATTTTTAGTTTTAATACATGCGTTTCCTCAAGTCGTAGGAAAAATACACCTGGCACTCACTAGCTGGGGGATGCGTGCTTATTAGCTGAGGTGGAAAATACCTGTGTGATCTTGTCCCCTATGGTTTTATAGGAAAGAAGCAATAATATGCATTTTGATTATGACACTTCCTATATTTCTTCTATTCTTCTACTCTCCAAACAACTAGTCTGGTTTTATTATTTCTCTTCCTCCTCCTCCTCTCTCATTTCCTTCTTCTGTAGTTCATGGTATTTCTCATCCTGTCTCTTTTGTTTGTGTGCTTCCCTTCTTTACAGTGCAGCAGTGGTGCCATCTTGCTCATTTTATATCGAAATTCTTATCCTTTTGATAGGGACATTTTTTAGGATATCTTTTATCTGCTCTCATTTTCAGGTTGTAGGAGAATTAGAAAGGATTGCAGCAGCTGCCCCTTAGAGGCTAAGCCTTCTCTTGTCTCCATGCCAAGGGGACAATCTCTACTGTCCCCTCACTCAAATTCCAAGTTTTGTACTTTTATTCGGGAGAGTAAAAGCACAAGAGTATTTGTGGGCATCACTCTCCCTACCTCTGCTCCCTGAAAGCAGTCATTTTATATAAAACCATTTTGCAAAGATTATTCTAGCTGGTTATTGCCATGCCAGTGGTGAGTTAGCATGTGAAACCATGCTCTGGGGGTCCAGAGTGCCTTTTGCCTTGCACAAAAATGGTATCCCAGAGCTATTTTATACTGGTGGGGTGAACTTCTCTCTTGGGAAGTAAATTTTTGTGTGCCTATTGCTTGCACTGGTTGCAGTCCAGCAGCCTGTCAAATGTCTGACTTACCCCCCTCTTAGAAAAACTTGAGCAACTTGGCATAACACTCAGCTGATGTTTTCCAGCCGACTGGTGACTCACAGTCCCACTCACAAGAAAGCAAGGAGTGGTTGGGTCAGATCTGCTCCAGTAAACAAGGCAACTGTTGCTCATGCTTAAAGGTATTCTTAATTTCTGCAGTAAAATTAGCATCTCATACAAACATTTGTAGACAAGGAAAGAGAGGAAGGCTGGTGGATTTTTTTCCTGCTTGGTAGCCTCTAATTGTAGTTCAAACAAAGCCCAGGATTACCAGCACATAGGAGGGAAAATTCACAAAGTACCATTTAACAACACATCTGGAATCTGGTGTGAAGATGTGATTTGCTTTTTTGGGCTACCATATCTTGTAGCTTTTTTTTTTCCTCTCATCTGCTCTAAAATGCGAGGGCCATGAGGAAGAGTAGTGCAAAACAGTTGAAAACAACTGCCTTTCTGTTCTGCTAAAGAAAAAGCAATTGCTTCACTACACTGCCTATTCAGACTTTCACACAGCCAATGTGCAAATCCATGAGTTATCAAAAGTGGCAGTTTTGATTCCCATGATGACATGGGACTGAAATGCTCATTTGAGATTTTGTGAGGGAAAACACATTCCTTTGCACGTGGATTGCCGTGGCCTTTCAGGGTTATTTCAGAGAGCACATTACAAGATTCTCCTGTGGTTCTGAACTCTTCTGTTTTCGTTACCTAAACGTGCCCAAGTTTAGGGATTAAGAGTAAGTTTCTGGCAGCTGTCTGCCAACAGCAAAAGTACAACCTCCTATGTGGTCACAGCCATTAAGCATGTCTGCTCTGTGGTGGGGGAAAAGGGAGATTCCAGGAGGAGAAAGGCAGAGACCAGCAAATTTCTTCTGCTGTTGTCGAGCAGGACCAAACCAGTCTGGTCTCTAAGATTATAAATTCCTGCTGGGAGGATCACTCCAGGTGGAGGGTGACTCTGCACTGTCCTCTCCCACAAGTCCACAGAGAGAACAGTTGGTTCTGTTTATTTTGTGCTGGAGTGGTTTCATAATATTCCTAAAGCAGTATCACCTCTCACTGCAAGCAGTATGACCTCTCACTGCCACCAGATTTTTTTCAGAAAAAAATCCCCTCTACTGCAGAGCTCAGTAGTCCTTGTTTTTGAGGAATGGAAGGCAGAGGAATGCTTCGATACTGAGGAGTGACTTGAGACAGCTGACAGGGGTGAATGGAGAGTAGGACCTCTTGGAGGGGCCAAGCTTTTTTGGTGGCCACGAGCTGTCTCAAGGCTGCAGTTTCCTGCAAAGGTGACAAGCTGGGGAGGTAAAAGGGCTTGTATACCTCTTGCATTTTTAGTACTTAGCCTTATTAAGGGAGTACTTTAATATTTCAAACACTATTTTAAATAGGTGAGACGAAGGCACATTTTTCTGTCCTATAGAAAGGTGGTGGGTGTTTGTTTGTTTGTTTGTTTGTTTTTTAAAGTGGTCATTTTGGTTGGCTGACCTTATTGGTAAAGAAAACCTTTAGTTAAAGATTAATGTCTGCATCCTTCTCTTATCATATTGACACCTGCGATAAACCTATTGCAGACTTCAAGAATTATCAATAGAGCTGCAATGAATAAATTAGATATTACCAGGGGTAATTGAGAATGAGGGAAATGGATGCCTTTGAGTCTCTTGTACCTTGCAGAGCAGCCAAAGCTGCAATTACTGTCAATTAACTGTATGTTCTATTACTTACAAAGAGAAGATAGTTCACTAACAGAGTAATAGCAGTATTTTGTTATTTTAACTTGGCAGTATCCTACAATAAAATAGGAAATTTATTAGCATGCTAATGAATTATGTACTCTTTCTGCAATGCACCAGCAAGTAAGCTGTGTGAGGAGACACTTGTTCTTTTGGTTTTTTAGCATCTTTTGGCTAGAAATCCTCCTCTAAAACAGGAGGTGCAGGGGAGGCTGAGATCTGATGTGTTTTTCTTTGCGCTGGTGCTGACAAGGAAATTATTTCTCTCACCTCTCAGCAGAGCCAGTGGCAAGAACTGGGGACAATGCTGTGGTAACAGTGATCAGCAGAAATGAGATGGATGCTATGCAGGTGCAAACAGCATTTCCTCCCTGTGCTGAACACGGGGTTACAGAAATGCACTTGTCTCTTATACCCACCCTGGAATTATTTTTCTAGAGAAATGCCATGTGCATTTCCAGCTTTGCTCACACTGGGTGAAGGACTGCAAAGTCCTAGGTGAGGACACAGGAGAGTATGTAAAGACTAAACCAAGTGCATATTTCTTCTGGTTTTGCCCCATTTAATCTGTTGTAGATACCTCAACTTATTTAGCTTCTCATCCTCAGTCTCCCTGACTTCCCCTTTTTTCTTCCCTTTCATCTTTAAAACGTGTGGTTTGATTAGGAAGCTGTAATCTCCTTATAGTTCATTTCATTTAAAAGCACATTAACTTGCAGAATGAGCCACTGGCTGGTCCTTATTCAATTTCCAATGAATTTCCTGTTGGTCTGGATGCTGGGAGGCAGTTAGGCCGTTGAAAGCTCCTTGTGGCTGAGATCTGCCAGGCTGGCACTGCTGCTGTGTGTCAGCCACAAAGGCTTTACCCCTTACTGGCAATGGCATCCTTTGTGCAGTTCTTTTTCATCTTTCAGTTCAGATTTCCCATCTTCTTGTCTGGTTTTTTTTTCTTCTTTTTTTTGTCTTTTGGGTTTTTTTTCGGTCTGGCTCAAATTGCAGCTCAAAACCAGCTTTAGTATGTATTTCCTTGCACGTTTAGACAGAAAATTGCCTGTATCCCAAGGGAGGAAGAGCGGTGGGAGAAAAGTGGACAATCTACAAATTCTTCCTTATCAAAACCCTTTGACAGAAATTAAAGCTTCACTTTTTTTTTTTGAGTGCATTTTAAAATAGTGTGAACTCCGGGAAACTTAATTTGTTCATCAAGAATGTTGTGTAAGACGGGAGAAATACTTGTCACTGTGTAGCTCATATTTTGTGGGATTTTTTTTCCCTTATCTTTGCAGGTTTTGTGTGGAGGTAGAACAGACAATTGCAGGCAGTCATGGACTGCCTGTCATGTTCTGCCACCACCCGTAGCTGCTGATAGGACAAGGGAGAATGGCTTCATGCTGAAAGAGGGTAGATTTAAATTGGGTATTAGGAAGAAGTTCTTTCCTGTGAGCATGGTGAGGCCCCAGCACAGGTTGCCCAGAGCAGCTGTGGCTGCCCCTGGATCCCTGGCAGTGTCCAAGGCCAGGCTGGACAGGGCTTGGAGTCACCTGGGATAGTGAGAGGTGTCCCTGCCTTTGGCAGGAGGGTGGAATGAGATGAGCTTTAAGGTTCCTTCCCACCTAAGGATGTGAGACCCCCTCTGCTTGACTCGCTGTACCTTGAATATCCCTCTGTGAAAGGACCTGACCTTATCTCCCTGTCCTCCTCTCTCCTCCTCTTCTTTTTTCCTATGAATTGTGCAAACATGGGTAAGGGAAGCTGCAGGGAGGAGGGGACTTCTTCCAGAGGATATATGTTGCTGGGGGAGAAAGGGAGACCTCACTCAGGGGAGGAGTCTGAGGTTTGAAAAAGTTGAGATAAATCAGCTCTTGGAAACCTTGGTGAGGACTGTAACCCGTGTTCAGACCTCCACAGCCACGGAGAACTTTATTGTTGAGGGGAGGGTGAACTTCAGCCCCATACTGAGAACTTGCAGAGCTGCAACTGGAAAGTTCTGATTTTTGCAGAGGCTTGGATAAAATACTGAGCTGCATTTTGGAGAATTCATGGTGCAGAAAAGGGTGACTCCATGTTTGTGACTTCTTTACAGTGGTCTTTTTGTCCTATCAAGAGTTATTAGAGACATTTGGTTTTGATGTCTTGGATTCAAGAGGACAATATGTCTTTTTATGAGCACATTTTTGGAAGGGTCTGTGGTTCTCCCCAAAACCCCTACCCTTGCTCTCCATGGCCTGCAAAGCCTGATTGTTCTATCACTCACAGCAGTATTAGTGCTGCCTGCAGTTACTGATAATTGTCGTTCTGTTTTAAATTTTGCTAAAGCAAAACAGAGACATGGAATTGCTATTGGCATTTAAACGTAATAAATAAATATACTTCTGCTCCCAAATAAAGACTGTCTCTGGAAACAAATTTATAGTGATCTCCCATGTCGTTTCAGTGCTCTTTTCCTTGCCTATCTTAATTCCTAGTTAAGGTGCAGGGAGAGGCATGGTATTAGAGTGGCTTAAAACATGGATTTTTTTTAATTGGATGGTTTTCTCTAGATTGGACACAATGTTGGGGAATGGGAGGTAGGGAGTTGGTGAGTATCTGTAGAGGTAGACTTTAAATAAATAAATAGCTTATTAATTTTTAAAATAATACTTTGATCTGTGCTTTGTTTTGGGGTCTTTTTGGTGTTTTTTTTTTTTTCCCCTGAAGAGAGTCTTTGAATGCAGACTGTGCAAATACATTGAGAATGATCGAAGCTATTAATGCATCACTGATTTCCTCCATTGACTTGTCTATTAGATATTTAATCTCTTCTATTTAACAAGTGTGTATTTTTCTGTTCCAAAAGCAGCCTCCCACTGTCCCTTGCATAGTGGGAAGCATCTCCTGCTGGCTTTCTGTCGCTTTGCCAGCCTTGAGACTTGGCATCCAAGGGCAGTTGAACACTTTGGACTTATCCTGCCTTTCTGCCGGAGCTGGAGGAGCTGGGGAGCGGATTCCCCCATTGCATGGCCATCCAAACCCGTTTAATCTGTTCTGCCTGAACAGTTCATACTATGATTCCTGGTTTTGTTGACAGGAGCAATCTTGAAACGAATCTCAGCGGTGCCCTGGATACTCCCTGGCCTGTGTGCTTTCTTCTGCCCTCCTTTTTCTTAGGCCGCCTGTAAGAATATTTTGTTAGATGGTCACTGGTGATGAGGGTTTTTAAATAGTAACAGCTGCTGTAAAAAATTGCTGAACTGCATCTTTTTCATAGAGTTCTGTGAAGCTCCATTTCCAAAAATACATTTCACTTAACCCCAAAAAACCCATAAAAATGAGGAGTGATCAGCTGGTTTAGGATCTGCACAGGGACTGTATTTTTTCAGTTCTGAAACAACTTGTTGAGCTGCATGCCTGAGAAACAAAGTGATTTGACTCACTGCTTATATTTAGTATCATTACCTACTGCATTAGGTTCAGTTTTCTTCCGAGCATTAATGTTTTTGCTCAGGAAGGTTAACAGGGAAAACGCCCAGCAGAAGGCATTTTTGTGCTTATCGGAGGGCAAATGCGTGGAAAACATCAGGTCACTGTGCTGGCTGTCAACTTGTTGGGTGGTTTTTTTCTTCTTTTTTGAAGAGACTGTAGAAGGAGCAGTATTTAAGGGTGGGGAGAGGATGTATTTCCTTTTTGGTAAAGCCTGTAAAATTAGAGGAGCTGGTGGATCCTTAGTACAAATGTGACCTGAAATCACAACGCCCTCTTTGTCGTGGTCCAGAATCATGTATTATAAATATGAGATCCCAAGCTTAAAATATACCCTGTGGCTCTACCTACCCAAGGTGATAATTTCTCTGGTTTTGAGTATATTTGTAATTGAAACAAAAATTGTAATTGCTATTTTTATATGTAATATTAAAAATACATTTGGTCTCATATTTCTGTTAGGAACAAGCTTTTACTGCAACTTTCTGTAATCACATGGCAAGCCAAGGCGAGATGCACAGCTTTAAAGTGCTGCTGGTGAAGCTTTAGTCTAAAGTATTAAATCTTTGAAGATTGATTGAAAGCCTTGGCTGTCAAGAGAGCCTGGGCTCAGCTGAGGAAATTGCATGATTCGTTGTGTTTCTGGAAGCAGGTGAGGAGCTGTAATTGACTTTCACCAGTGAAGTGTAAAACATTTTGTTCAGTTTGGTGTGTAACAGGTGAGTGCCCCAAACTCTGGGGAAGTGGTGTTGAAAGTGGAAGCGAGTGAAAGAGTGTGAGCATAGCTTTGCTGGTCTGAAGCCTGTGTGCTGCTCTCCATTCTCCTTATTGCCATCTCTTATGTTAGTGTTGGTTTATCCCAGAAAAGCTCTTCAAGGGGTTAACTGCCTAAACTCATCTTTCTATGTGACCTTAAATGGATCACACATTCAAGACCATTTTTCTTCCCCTTATGAGGTGTGAGAGGCTGCAGAGCTGCTATCACATTTTCCTTTCTGAAGCACAAAGGGTTTTGATTCCTCAGAGTGCTGCTGCTGAGAGCAGCAATGTTTTCTCTCCTTTGCTCCCAAGCAGTCTCATGCTGGGACTTGTTATTTTTGCTACATAGAACCCCTCCATAACCAGGCTTAGGAGCCTCTGCTGCCTGAAGTAGTCTCTCTGTATGTCGGTGCAAATCTGAAATGTCCTGCAGTGTCTCCTGAGATTCCCTGTAATAATCACATCACCCTGCCAAGGAACCCTGTTAGTGTTCGTGTGGTAATTGTTTTGGTACTTGGCAGAGATGAGGGCATTAATGTGAAGCCTTCTCTGGCTGGATGGGTATTAAAGAAATGATTTGTGTTTTGTACTGTAACAGTGGTTTCATTACACTTGAAGAATTAAATTCTGAATGCCTTTTGGTAGATGTCTCCATAAAAATGTGTGTTGAGGCAGTTAGCTGGCATGTTGAACTAAACCAACCTCTCCCTCATACGAAGGATGGGGACCTGTTGGTGTAAGTCCAGAAAAGGGCCATGAAAATAATATGGAGAAGAAAAGGCTGGAGCACCTCTCCTGTGAAGAAAGGCTGGCAGAGCTGGGGTTATACAGCCTGGAGCAGAGAAGGTTCCAGGGTTACCTTTTAGCACCTTCTTATACCTAAAGGGGCTACAAGAGAGCTGCAAGGGAATTTTTAAACGGCATTCAGTGACAGGATAAGGGGGAATGGCTTCCCACTGCCAGAGGGCAGGTTTAGATGGGATATTAGGAAGAAATTCTTCCCTGTGAAGGTGGGGAGGCCCTGGCACAAGGTGCCCAGAGAAACTGTGGCTGCCCCATCCCTGGAAGTGTTCAATGCCAGAGTGGTGCAACCTGGCCTAGTGGGAGCTGTCCCTGCCCATGGCAGAGGGTTGCAATGAGATGATCTTTAAGGTCCCTTCCAATCCAAACCCGGTTGAGTCAAGGGGAACAAAGATGGAGGAATGATTTCTCAGTCCAGCTCTTACGTGCTAACAAGTGTTTCCTGGTGAAATGGAAATGAAGGTTTGAAACTGTGTGCAGTCCTTCCATAAAGAAGTGTTGCTTTTCAGGCTTGGACAGTGGAATGAGGAGAAGGAGCCTTTTGGCAAAAGGCTGCTGGGCTTTCACACTGCTTACTCCGTGTTCCCTTGCCTCTCTGCAGCTGGACTTCTCTTATATGGAGGGTTGTTGAGAAACTTCTTCACTGTACCTGCAAAGACTCATGTGAATTCTCTGATTTTGAGAGCAGCACTGTTTCTTTTTTGACTCTAATCCCTTGATCTTGCAGTTAACCTTAAGGGATGTCAGCAATTTAATTGTACTTTACTTTTACAGGAATTTAATTTCTTGAAAGACAAGATGAAAAGAGGAGGGGTGAAGAATCTGCTGTTGCCTTATTAAGAGAGTAAGAGAAAACAGGGTCTTTCAGTAGCCAGCTTTGCAAGGTGGTAATAAAAAGGGTGTTTGAATAGTTGCAGTTCTTTCAATGTTTTAGTTTAGATGTTAAGAAGGCCTTTTATGAGATAAGTGGTCTTGAAGAGAAAGATAAATAAAAAGCATGTCTGAAAACATGGCGGCTCTTTCAGACAGGCACTTCTCATCGTATTGGGGCTAAGGATTGCCCAATTCCCGGCTTTCTCCTCACTCAGCCTTTTGTTGCAGCCACAGTGTGCCTTGGTTTGAGAAACTACACGGAGGTCAGGCACTATTTCATTTGTGTTACCAGTGAAGGCACTGCCTGCCGAAGGCCCCAGCCCAAGGATTGCTGTAACTCTGGTGTGCTTTCAGAGACAGGAAGAGTCTCCAGTGTTGCAAAGCAATCTCAGCCTTTCCTGCCCCAGGTGCCTGGGGGAAGTCCACCCTTGGACTTGCATTTTCCAAGCACTGGATTGCTGCGAGCAGAAGGGCTGCTATGTCTGTGTCCCAGCCAAGGTGGGAATGGTCACTGTCTGGCTGCCCCTTGGGCATGGACCAAGACTGCCCTGTCCATCTTCCCTTTTCTTTTCTTTCAAGGATGCCTGGATGTGGCAGGCTTCCCTGATGGCAGCAGACATGCAGGCTGGGAGAGCTGCTGCTGGGCAAAGCAAATGGGCAGAGTCTGTGTTTGTCTCTGTCCCTTCACACACCAGGTAGGACCCTCTCCAGAGTCACCCAGCTTGTCACAGCCTGCAGCAGGGTGTCTGTGAGTGCAGCCCTGCACACAAGTGGCTGCTGCTGTCTCTCTCATGGTCTCTGCCCTTGCTCATCCTCCCTGCCAAGTGCATGGACCTGCTGGGGAGCTAGTGGAGTTGTCAAAGAAATCATCATCTTCCTTTGGAGCATTTTGGGTCAGTAGAGCTTGACCTGTCTGCTCTCTTCTCCATCAACAGAGCTTTTGTTGCCAGCAGAGGAGCAAATCTTACCTCTGGATCTGTGCAAAAGGGTTTGGTGCATGCTGGTGGTGTGCTCTGTTGCTCAGAGGTGGAGATGCCATGAGGAAAATGCCACAGAAAGGTGGGGAAAAGCCATTGGAAACTGAAGGAGCCTGAGGCTCAGTGGGGTGAGGTGGAGATCTCCCAGAACACAGGCAGGCTGTGCATGAAATGCTGTTGGAGAGGATGTGTTTGACTCCTGCCAAATCCCTGCACACACACTCGTTTCTGCCAGGCTGACCGTGTTACTGGAGAGCTGGGGTCTGGCTTGCGGGGCAGGCTGGTAGCCAAAGGCATATGCTCTGACCTGCACACAAGCTCAGCATCCCTCCTCTATTCCTGCATTGCTCCTGCACTGCAAGGTGCAGCAGCTGTAGTTGGTGGTACTTCTTCTGGGGCTTGTTTCTGCATCTGCCTCCCCCTTCTTTGCCATCTATCTCTGGAGTGACTGGAACACTTTTCCTGAACACTTTTTGACCAGGCACTTGGAATGCTTAAAGGACGCTTCGTACTGGAAATCCAGGAGACCTCTCCAGAGGAGGAAATAGTGTCTCCTGTTTGTCTTGAGTTACCCTGTCACAACAATGGCTTCAGAATTTGCCTAATTTAAAAGCTAGTTTTAATCTGATGGGAAGATGTTTGTGTATTTAAAATAGTTATTCCTTGCTGGAGCCACTCCCTTCTTTTGTCCTTCACTGCTGGACTTTTCGGCTTCACTTAGCTAATATGCAGTGCTTGTTTACGGCCGAGATACTGGAGCATGAAGAAGGAAGTCGCTCCGTTTAATCCTGATTCAGTTCCAGGCTTCCTGTGTGTGTGCATGCATGCGCGTGTGTTTGTGTGTGTGTGCTCTGCCCTGCTCCCCCAGTCGCTGTGCAGCGTCTGGAGGAAAAGCCACAGCACTGGCAGAGGCAAGATGCCGGTGTCTTTTTTTACCTCTTCCACCCGGTTTGGGCCAGAGCAGGTTTAGACAACACGGGTAAAAATTCCAGTATGGCAAGCCTGATGAGGAAGATGTTGATGCAGGCAAAGACATGGAGTGGTGAGTACGGGAAACATCTTGCCTGATGGGAGAGATAACTACTCAGAAGGGTTTAGGTGCCTGGGAGGAGAAATGCAGTAGCGTGCAGAGAGCTGTTGGGTATTGCTGTTGTTTTCATCTCCAGTGTGAGATGGCAACCTGAAAATGCCAAAACCTTTGGCCAAGGAGAAGATGGCTATCCAGATGCATGTGTGTTTAAATTCTGTTTCTTAGCCTGCTCTGGGATCTCTGCCTTAGCTTGGCTCTGTAACAGCAGCAGTCCATCTAATTTGGGAGGTTTTGGAGGGAGTGGGGAGCTTGCAGGAGACAGGCATCTCAGGAGCATTTGAACTGTTGTGCCAGTTGTGACTGCACCAAAAGATGAGGTTGAGAAGAAAATGCTGAAGAGCTGTAGAAGAAACTATGTTATTTCTTTGTTCCTATTCTTTTGATTTGGTGGCAAGTATCTATATGGATTTCAGTAAGGTGCTCTCATGTTGCATGGTTACAGAAATTGTCATCAGCAGTGTTGGATATTTTGGATTTTAAAATATTCCAGTAACAGCATCAGTCTGTGCCTGGGGTTTTTCATTTAAATTTATGCTGTTTATATAGCTCTTAATTGTGCAAATTAGTATAATTATGGAGTATGATTATATGCATACCCGGTGACTGTTTTTAAGAGGCTGTCTCAAATGTCAAGTATTGATTTTATTAGCCTTGTGTCTTTCTGGTGCAAGCACCTTTCTTCATGCTGCTGTTCTGCAAAGCAGACATCACAAACTGCCTCAGCAGGAAGCAATTTCTGCAGTGCCACATCTGAGAGAATGACTCTTTAATAGGGCAGAAGGCTCTTCAATGGCTCTGGCTAATTAGGACTGATTAGGTGAGTTACCAAAGACTGAAACAGCCCTCCCGACGCAGGACAACTTCTTTGCTCCAGGCTGGGATAAGGACAGGAGGATACAACCTGAGCCACACATGGTAAAGTTTATCCAAGTACCAATTTTATCAGTGTGTGAATTTTAATGAAAAGTTGTTCTTGGAAATTCAGGCTTTTGTGTGAGTTATTGGCTGCTGCCCATCTCTGGCAGGGCTGCAGCTGAGAGCGTGTTCATGGAGAGGGCCGTTCAGGCACAAGCCCTTCTCTTGTGTAGAAGTTGTGGACTGCATGTGCCAAGTATTGTTGCCCTTTGCTGGGAAGAAGGTCTTGCTGTCAAATGCTATTCCCGTCTAGCCCAAACTTACTGGTCTCTCCTTACTCAGGACTTCTCAGAATCCATTAATTTCTGCCTTTAAGAAAAACTGAGATATGACTTGAAACAGAGTAATCTCCTTGATTGTATTGTGGCAGATGTGGTGTGACAAATACAGGAAACTGTCGAGATCTCCTTGATCTCTCTATAAATAGCTTGGGACTTTGGATAAATTAACCAGTCTTTACAAAAAGAAGCTGAGTGAAAATAAATGGCATAGAATCTTGGAATGGGTCGTTTGGAAAGGACCTTAAAGCTCATCTCATTCCAACCTCCCTGCCAAAGGATCTCCACTATCCCAGGTTACTCCAAGCCCCATCCAGCCCGACCTTGGACACTTTCAGGGATCCAGGGGCAGCCACAGCTTCTCTGGGCAACCTGTAGCAGGGCCTCACCACCCTCACAGGGCAGAATTTCTTCCCAATATCTAATCTGACCCTGTCCTCTGTCAGTGTGAAGCCGTTCCCCCTTGTCACTACATGCCCTTGTAAGAATTCCCTTTCCAGCTCTCTTCTAGGCCCCTTTTACTTGCTTCAGGAATAAGAACAATGGAATTATTCTAGTTGAAATTTCACTTAAAGTCATTCTGAGAATTAATGTAGAGGATTTTTTTAATAGACAAGTCTAGCAGATATTAAGTGACTATAGCACACATCTACCTTGTGTACATTTCTTCAGAGAAGTTTTAGCCCATCAGTGTTAGAAAGAACAATTCTTTGTTGAGGGAAACATAGCCAATAGGGCAACATGTAAATATCCTTGGCTTTGATAACTTTCAGCATGATTTCTGAACCCCTGGAGAGCTGTGTTGTTTTGGGTTTTTTCCCCTTAAATCTCATTGTTTACACTGTGGGGAGGTGTGTTAAATTTTTTTTTTAAATGCCTGCGGGATGTTAGGAAGTTGAGGATGCTGGGAGAATGGGATGAAGGGAATGTGATCCTGGGACAAGTGTACCCATTGAAAAAAGCACTTGGATAGAGTGTGTAAATAGAGACACTCATTCTGCCCCAGGGAGAGCCCGGGCTTGAAGCCGGTTTGGTTTCTGCGTTTGGGGGGGTGAGTGCTGAGTCCTTGGTTCTGTAATCCCAGCCTGCTGCCCAGGTCTCCTCACTAGGCCATGGATAAAAGGAACACTGCAGTTAGCAGTCAGATGGAAAAAGAAATGGCACAGGAAGGAAACATTACAAAGAAGCACAAAGGACACTTACAGTATTTATTTTCCAGTGTTTATGGTATGGGAAGCAGTAAAAATACAGATCTACACCTTATTCTGTGTTGTCACATGTAATTTTGGCAGAAAAAGTCTGTTGCAAAAGAGGCTGATTTTGTCTTTACTAGAGTCTTTTTCTGATGGCCATTCTTCTTTATTTAACACATCTTGTGTAATTAAAAAATAATATTTTCTTTCATTCTTAGTTGCTAGGGAGAGATTTATTTGAAGGAGATCTGAAAGTGATCATGGGTTCGTGTGGTCCAAATTTATGCATTTGATTAGCCACCAACAACTTAGAGCAGGTTTCAGAGATTTCAGGATTAATGAACTACATGAAACATCAGACTTTAAAAGGGACTTCGAAGTGGTGGCTTTTGTGTAAGAACAGATGTGGTCAGATCCTATTTCAGCAGGATTTCTATTCCACATACTTGGAGACAGTAGGTTTTTTAATAACCCCTACAGAATGTAATATTTTAATATAATGCAATATTTTTAATGACTCCTCTTAATGTATAAATATGTTTAAGGTTGGTTATGGCAGAGAACTTGTGTGCACTTCATGAAGTGGTGGTGAAACTGAACATCATAAGGTTTTGATCTTTATTTAAAACAAAAAGGTTATAAAATGTCATGGTCCAAGTCGGCAGTTTTGCCAGCCTAACAAATGCTGCTGGATTTATCTTTCCTCTCCTGAGGTCCCTGCTACTTTTAAATACTTTTTAATTTGCCTGTCTCCTGGTGTACAACTGCAGAGAAAATGCAAACTGTTTTTTGGATTTGGGATAAACTGAAATAAGCTTGAGCCATGCCCTAGCTGAAGAGACATTTAAGTCAACTGAAATTGGTTGTTCTTCAACATTGTTTGTCTTATAAAATTCAGAAATAAAAAGTGGATGGAAAACTCAACACATTAAAGAACAGCAAAGCGACAAAAACGTATTGAGAAGGACTTAGCTAAGCAGTATCGTTCATTTTCTAACTGTGTCACCCCTTATTTCAGCTGCATCACCACAGATGATGCTGCCATATCACCTGGAGGTTCTGCATGATGACAGTGGGTGCAAGAAGCTGTTAAATGAACTTTCAGGTTGTTGCATCAAAGCTCTCCAATAGCAGAAAAGTAACAGCCTTAATGGTTGCACCATCTTTGCATTGCTGTCTGTTGGCAGGTAAATAATGGTAGCAGCAGGGATCTTGGGTAATTTTATTTAAGCATCAGGAATATCTTCTGTCTGAGAGTGCTGAGGATGATACAGCAGGGACCTTTACCTTTATGTAGAGCAGTATGGCTTTTAAGGGTGGTAGCCCCTGAGCTGCCATACCAGGACCCATGGCTGAGGGAGTTTCAGTATGGATTTAATCACCTGAATGCAGTGACATTTCTGCTGCCCGTTCAAGTGAACATGTTAGAGAATATATTTACTGAGAAAAGCATCTCGTTTAATGACAGTCTTGCAGCACAGGTGTCAGATATTCTAAATCTGTTTTGCATTTAGCAGTACTGCATTCTTCTGTCATGCAGCCATCAGAATCCTGTCTGCAGAAATACTTCTAATATTCTTTTAAAAAAGACAAAAAAAATCCCAACAAAACAAGAAAGAAAAAAATTTGTTTAAAAGTGTATTCATTGTTCTTATGAACCTCCTAGCCAGGCACAGAACGTTGTGTGCTGTTTCCTCTGTAGACAGGTAATTGCAGGAGAGAGAGGAAATTGAGCCATGTAAAGTAAAAAATCTTAGTAAATTCCTATTTCTGTTTGCTGGGAACTTAAGATATATATTTTCTTTCGATTTTTTTTGAAATAATGAAAACATTTTAGCCTCTAAAAAACAAAGTTGGATTAGTAATTAATCACTTTGTCAATAAATTGTATTGTCTCTGAAGGTACCTTATATTAAAAGTAACCTTTTTCCTGTTCTTGTGTCTCTGTATCTCCTCTTCAGTAAGGGACTGCAAGGAAGCTCCTCCTATTGTTCCACTCACTTTCCTTATGAAGGTAAATCTGCAGTCACTTTCTGACATAATAAAACACTATTGCTCCTGGAAGTATTTGGGTTCACTTGTCAGTGTATTCTGTTATTATCATGGTTAAATTTGTAATCCTGAGGGTTGTTACCAGGTAACAGTAAGAGAATTAGTTTTGAAAATGAGGTTTCCAGTTTCAGTTTTAGTAGGGCCTGAGAGGAGATAACAAATTACACGATAGTTTAGGTAGCAGGAAGAGTGAATTTAAACTGAGTTTTGTGAATACTGAAAGTAACTCTGGGGCTGAAAGTTATAATTAGGCTAGTCAGGAAAAATACAAACATTAATTTCCTGCTTGTGTCTGTAGATTTTTTTTAAAGTCTCTGTATGAAACTTTTGCCATGGCCAGGTATTTTCTGGGGCAATCACAGGCTGCAGCCAGCTCTTCCTTGAGCTGAATTCAGCTTTTTTCCTGAGTAAGTGCTTTAAATAACTATTCTTGCTAAATTGCAGCTTTCTACCTGTTAGATTTCAAGAATGCCACATCAGTCATCAGATGTGTATGGTGAGGTAACGGCAGCATTAGACCTGTCTGTGTCAGAAGCTGCTGTGCTGGAATCTCTTTGCTGCTTCTTTACTCCTTCTGGAATCTCTTGAGATAACAAACATATGTTTTTTCCTTCTCTTCCCTGGCCCTTCCTCTCTCTTTCTTGTTTCCCCTCTTATTTCTGGCTCTAAGTTTCTGAGCTTTAAATGCACATTTATTCATCCTTTAGTGAGACATTGTGTTGTGTGTCATTATGCTCTTTTGTATTGCTGCATAAATTCTGCCTAATTTTCCTTGTAGTGTAGTTTGTGATGATTGGCTTCAGTTATTTTACAACGAACTCATTCATTTAATTGTATTTAATAATAGGAAAAGAGTGTGAGAGCAGTGATGTCCCTTCCCCCTGCCTTTTTCTGACTTTGGTGGGATTACCCAGAAACTGCCACCTTCTGGTTCATTCAGAAGTTCCCTTAATACCTGTGTAGTCCAAAATTCAGAGATCTTAATGATAAAAGAGCTGTGGCTTGTATTTTAATACCCTCTCATTGCCAGCTTTAAAAAGAGAAGATGTAAGTTCGTGTTGGAATAGAAATTTTTTGCATTATTGAATCTATTGAACTGTGATCCATTTGGTAGTCTAAAGTTGTGATTACAAGAAGGACTTTCAAAAATAGATTGAAAGCAGAGGTGCAGGTGGATGAACTCTCCTATTCAATTCAGTGATCAATCCCTGTAAATGGGAATGGAATGAATATGGACTATTCAGCTGTGAAAAGTGCAGTGACTACAGCAGGAAAGCTTGTGCGATTTAATCCATTTATTGGCTATGTTTGATAGTTGTTGCATGGGAAGAGCAGAGGAGAGTGAGTGGGAAAAGTAGCTGAAAGAACCCAGTAGGGTAGAAGAATAAAGGACAGAAATAAAGCCAACTTTTTTCCCAGTGAATGTAAGAATCTGAGTAAGAAATTGATGTGCAATCATCTCTGCATAAATCATGCACTATTTCTGGAAAACTGTTTGCAGACTTCAAATTCCACTGCAGACTGATTAGTTAACAAATTCAGTTTAAGAGGTATTTGTGTCCTCTCACCTTTGCTTACAGGTTCCTTTGATGAGCCACTTGAAACTGTGGAACTGTAAAACCACAAGCAGCAAAGTGAAAGGCTTTGAACAGCTTAGCACAACAAAGTTCTCCTACAAGGTCAGCTCACAGCCAGAGCTCCTGCAGGATACAACATCCTGGTAGGAGCAGTGTGTTTTGGATTTGCTGGCCTTTGCATGTGCTTCTGAGGTCCAGTGAATGTTGATTTAGTTCTCTCTGGACTTCACAGACTTAATTATCCTCCTTCTGTCAAGACGACCATTGCAGCTTTGCAGACATTCTCTGCATACCTGAATTTCCACCTAAACCACTAAGAAATGCTAAATTGGGTGTATGTTCTACCATTTAAATGTGGTTTAGTGGTTTGGCAGGAAATGTGAATTTTTATTCGCTTGATAATAAAAGCTGTTTAATTTAGGCACAATGAAAGTTTGCAAAGTGGTTGGGATTTGGGGGGGAAAGTGTTGGGAGATCTTGTACCCTGTCTTGTGAGTACACAGTGACTCATGATGTTGGCTCTGGGAACAGAGCATTCCACTTCTCAGCTGCTTGGGGAACATCATCTGTGGGTGATGGGGAGCAAAGCAAATAAAAAATAGAGAAAGAAGGCTTCTGTGCATCAGAAATACAGCCTGTATCTAATCTTTAGTGATCCAGAAAGAAAAGATTTGAAATGCAGACTCAAAAGAGAGCTTGTTAAGAAAACTCTTTCTATCTAAAGACTGTATAAGAGTTATTTTAGATATCAACAACTGAATTTTTTTAGGTGTAAAAGCAACTGTGTATTTACTGTAGGACAGTAAATATCTGTAGCATTATCAACTGTTTTCAAGCACTTCAGTGTCAGTAATTTGTTGCTCATCTGTGAGAGTCTGAATCCAAAAGTTAGGTGGCAGATGCACAGCTTCCCATTGTGACGTTGCTGTGTCTGGTAGATGAATTTATCATAGAATCCCAGAAGGTCTGGGTTGGAAGGACATTAAAGCTCATCTTGTTCCACCCCCTGCCATGGGCAGGGACACCTTCCACTGTCCCAGGGTGCTCCCAGCCCCATCCAACCTGGCCTTGGACACTTCCAGGGATCCAGGGGCAGCCACAGCTTCTGTGGGCACCCTATGCCAGGGCCTCCCCACCCTCACAGGGAAGAATTTCTTCCCAATATCTAGTCTAAACTTGCTCTCTTTGTGAATATAAGTTCAGTGAAGTTTTATATTATACAAACTGAGACTTCTTTCTAGCTTAATAATTAAATATTCAAAACCTGTTTATTGAAACAGTTCTCTCAGTGGTCCCAGATTGTCTTGCCCACTTTCTGTTCTGGCTCCTGTGTTCATCTGGTGTGAGAACTTCAGAACTATGTTTGACAGGCCACGTAAATGCATTAACAGATGCGCTGAAAAACCCCCCAAACCAAACCACAGTTTATTAAACTCTCACGGTGATTTGTTAAGGCTTATCTTGAAGATTGGCTTTTTGTATTTAATTGCGGCCAATTACATTCCTTGAGGGGTTTATATTTTAAGAAGACAAACTCAGACTTACCCTTTTTTCTCTTGTCTGCTATTACAGTTTATTCCGGAGTAATAATCAATTTTGTTCTGTCAGTTTCCTAGACAGTTGAGAAGGTAAACAAAGGACTTGATATGCTTGACAGCTTTTCAGATAGGAAGAACTTGATTTTGTCTTGGTTTCAGTTGTCCCTAAATGTATGTTTGTACATAGACGTGAGTTTTGGCCCCTGTTGCTGAACATCATGCCAACTGCATGATGGTAAAACCATAGCAGCTTCTCATGGGTCTCAAAGTTGTATGTCAATCCCAAGCACCAACACCTTTTAGTATAAAGCTGTTTGTGCCTGGCACTCTGGTTGGGATGCAGAAGGGCACAGCTGCTCCAAAGCCGGAGCCCAAGGCATGGGTTGGAAAGGAGACTTTTATGTGTGTTCATCACCTTTCCTACCTTTCCATGCCTGGTGTGAGCAGTAGAAGCTCTATGTCCCTGTGTCCCCTCCTTTCCCCTGCATCAGGGTTGTAAGTGGGGACAGAGTTGTTCTGAGCTTTGGGCTCTTTTCCTTTCGTCCTTCCTTTCTGTTTAATCATCTCTACCACAAAATTCTTCTGGCTGGTGATGGTCAGAGGAGAGACTATTTTGCAGGGGGCTTGGCCAATTAATCTTTGGTCCAGAGATGGGAAGTGTAGGAGGACCTTTAGTGACTCTAAGACCTGACCTGGGTTTTCATAATTAAAGAAACCTGGATGCATTAGTATGAAATAGAAGCAAATAGAATAAACCCAATTTTTCTCAGGGTTGACTTAGAGGGCTTCTTCTCTGTAGCATTCCTGATGTTGGCATTGTCCTGCTCCATCTTCGCTTGCTCTGAAGTGAGGAGGGAACAGGAGGTGAGGACTTTGTGTTCATCTAAAGAGGTGGTGTTGGGAATGCCAGATTCTGAGGATTTCCTGGCCTTTCTTGTTTTTCTGGAAAGAAGAAAACAAAACTTTAATAAGACAAAAAATAAAATCCTTGTCTGTCTGCCTCTTCCCTTGCCACTCCCCACCACTTCTGCTGTGTGCACTGCCAGTCTGGGGTGGGATGTTTCCAGGCTCCTTTTTAAAGATATTTATAAGTAAGTTGAGGTCCATATGTTTGTTTTTTTCCCAAATGATTTCTTTACTGTAAGTCATTGTATTTCTGTCTAATTGATCTAGCGTGGCAACTTGCATCTGGGGAGGGAAGTTGCAAATGGGTTGGGCCTGTGCTGTGCAAACATGGAGAAAGGAAATAAAAAAATACTTTGACAGTAACCCTAATAATGACAGCTGGGGAGAGAAACTTGTTTAAAAAATGCAAGTTAAAACTAAATTGCTTTGAAACAATAAGAATAAATGAGATGCAGAACTATTATGGACTAAAATAGAGCAGGGAATAGAAGGCACAGATTTCTCTCCTCTAGCCTCAGCCTGCCCAGTAAAATTTGACTTATAAATACCCTTAGATCAAGAAGGGCAAAGACATTTTAAGATGTGAGTATTTTTAGCAAGAAGGAAAAGCATTTCAGTGGTGTTCCTTCCCATACGTTGTGGTCATAAATCCCGTTATCTTGGTGTGTTTCAGAGCAAATCAGGATTTCAGGTTCGGTGTCCTCAGTATGTCGATTTTGCTTCCCCAATACAAAAGGGGGGAATTCTCCATGTTCATGCTTTGGGGAAGAGAGGGACTACATGGCGGGATGTGTGCTGCAGGCAGGAGTATCTAGTGGAAAGATATGAGCCACAGCAGAGCAGGGGGAGCAAATGCCCTGCCGTGTCCCATGTAAGGAGATTAGGTTAAGACTACAGTCTGGACTTTGCAAAAATTAGAAAGGATAATGCTGCATTAATTCACACAGGTAGCACAGTGACAAAACAAAATTAGTAATAGTCTAAAAATATAACCCTGAATAAAAGAACTTTCTCCTCCTCCTTTTGCCCTGTGCTCCCTCCTTGCCTCATTTCCTGTGTGGGCACCCAAAGTTGGAGACTTAGAGTGGGTTTTGAATGGGATTTTTCTTCCTCCCCCCAGTGCCTTCATTCGAAAAAAAATTAAAAAAAATTTTTTTTTTTTTAAAGCCTGTTTCTGTAGCAGTGACTCAGTCCTGCAGTGCCTATCTGCCTTGTGTCAGGCATGGAGCTGTCTGGGGGAAGCAGAGTGTGCACATACCCAAACTGTGAGACAAGCTTTGAAATTGCACCAAGTGCACTCAGAGCATCAAATGTGCTGGATCACGCTGCGATTCCAGTAACAGCCAGAGCTCTCTTGGCTCCCAGTGGGAAAGTGGTCATGCTGCTCGAAAGGGGGAGAAAGGCCAAGCTGCATATTCATTTGGACAATTAGGTAAACAGTAAATAGGAGAAGGCCTCTTCTACTCAAACGCCATTGTTTTTTCCAAAAAGTCTATATTTAGATTTGGCAACCAGATTTATCACAATGATTGGTGCATTGTTTAAACAAGGTCACTGATGTGTGTGCGTGTTTATCTCTGCTTAACTGGATTACTTATTTGAAGCAGAAATACCTCTGAAAATATTATGTAGAGCTCTTGAAAACTTGTGTACTCATGTCCCAAAGCACATGGTCTTTATTAGAAAACAGATGCAATTATTCATGTTCAGTTTTGCAGCTTGAAATCCCGAGGGATTTGTACATAAAACTGTGGAGATTTGATTACATCCTGATTTTATGTCTCACTGCTATATGAGTGTTTCATATGTGTAAAAACCTTTTTATACGGCAGAGATTATAACAAGCTCCTAAGTGAAGCCAGACGGGTGCTGTCCTGTCTGTTGGAATTGGAATACACATGCTCATTAATTTAGTCTAACTCTGGTGGTTACTTGTGTCTTTATAAAACCCAGAGTGCCTTTGTGTTTTATATTTAGGGCAAATATTCTGGACTTGTTGGCAGCTTGGTTTGAGACTTCGAGGTACTATTTCAAAGTCAGACTTCATTGTTCACAGCAGTTCCATGCTGCTTGGTGAGGATGGAGCACAGTTTACTAACAGTGCTAGTGTGGTTAAGGTAAAAATAGCAAATACCGGCTCATTTTCCCATTTACCGATGAAGTGAGAAAACAAAAAAAAGGCATTTCAGAAATGTCAGCTGGAGACGATTTTGTTCTAAGCAAGAGCAGGCAGTTCTGGGGAGGTTGTTTCCTTTGTTTTTTTCATGGTTCTGTTAAATCTTTTGGCTAAAATTTCATTTTTGGCAATGAAAACAATTGAGAATACACATATATTAATTTTTTTTTTTTTTTAAGAGATTGCTGAACAGTGGATGTCTACTAGAAATGCTGCTTGCACAGACTTATAAATGGGACTGTGCTCAATTTGGGAAGGATTGACCTCAGAGGCAGTTCTGATCATCTGGTGTTGACACCTAATGAAACAAACCCAGTCACTTTGGAACTTAAAACAGAAGTGATCTCTGGTACCATAAAAATGAATGAAAAGACACAAAAGAGATGAAGTGCTAGTGCATGACTTGCTGGAGGACGGGGCTCCATGTGCAGCTGACACCCACAGCAGTCCTCAGGATGGCTTTGGTGGCTGGGGACCCTGCCTGGGATGCAATGACTTGTGTTTGGTGCAAATCCTTTTTCACGATGTCCGCTTCTTTGTTTTGCCCTGTAGAGAGAAAGTGTGTGCACATGTCACAAATTAGTTCCTTAAATAGTCTCTGAAAGAGAAATGATCTTCTTTCTCTTCCTCCCTCCTTCCTCTCCCTTCAAAGGTTAAAATTACATCTTTCCATTTTGGGGAGAGACTCTTTTTGTACATTTAAATTCACAGGCCAGCCTCAGTGTTAGGACACACAGGTTCGTCTCGCAGAGATCGCGCGGCGTATATCACAAGCTGTGTCCTGCACTGGGCATCTTTAATCAGTCTTTAAATTGCAAGCACAGAGAGGTTCAGTCAAAGAGGGCGTGCTCCTTTCTTTCCCAAGCCCCGTGCTGGTGTGGTGCCTGCAGGTAACCTTGCTTCATCCCTTGGCTCTGCACTGCCGCCAGCACTGGAATCTCCTCCCGGCCTGGCGCTGGGCATGCAGCAGGCCCAGGCTGGCAGAAGGTCCATCTTCATTTCAGCGCTTCATCACTGTCCCCGATGCATGGCTTCTGCACTGATTCAAGGCTGTTCCTGACAGACAGCCTGTGGAAAGAAAACTGCCAGTTAGAAGGTAATTTCNCCCCCCCCAATCTCTGTTTTTCCTTCTATTTTGGTTGTTTCTTTTACTAGTTCCTCTATGCAGTGTATAGTAGTCCTACAGCACCTGGAATTTTACGCAGACCCTTTTCCTTGCTACTCCTAAGTGTTTTAATTTCAGACTTTTGGCATTTTGAGATACCAAGATGTTTCATCTTTCCTCTCTGGAGTCTGTTTCTCCATTTAGCTGAAAGTTTACTCTTAAATTCCAGATGTCACTGATTTGTTCTCAGTTGTTGCACTTTAATTTGCTGGTATTAACACCATGTTCTGATGGGGCTTCAAGGTGGGTGTTAGGATAGTTCTCATCCAGCTCAAGGAATTTCCCTATCTAAATTCATAGCCTAAAATAATTCTGGATTTGTAAATTCTCCCTTGTGTTTTGTTGTATGCCCAGCTCTCAGTGTCCATGTCCATGGCTAATGTTTTAATGCTGTCTAGGGACATGGCTTAGTGGTGCACTTGGCAGTTTTGGGCTTGTGGTTGGATTCAATCTGAAAGGTCATCACAGCAGACAGAGTATTTTTATTACTGGTGGTGTTTAGATGAAAGATGCAAGAATTTAATTATGCACGTTCCTAAAGTTCTTTATTTATATACACTGTAAGAGTACACTCGCCAATGATTTTGAAAACTGTTGTCAATTAGCTGGTGGTTATCTTTTGCTGCTAGTTGGCTTTACAGTGGGATTTCCAGTGTTGGAGAAGCTTTTCAAATATATTTGCATTTTAAAATTTATTTACAAAATTAGTGTTGTGTGAAGGAGTTGTTGATATAAAGTTAGTTTATTCACTCTAAAAAGGATAAAATAAGATAATAAATAAATTATAAATAAGATGAATAAAATAACAGTTGCAGCAACTAATTAAAAAATATACACAATGAAATTATAAACCTAGCTCCTAACACCCTTGATGGAGAGTTGGTAGGTCTTATTTTTGCAGCTGTCTGCAGTGAAGATATGTTCCTTTCTAGTTATATAAAAATAAAGACTGGAAAGTTCGAATAAATGCACCTGCTCTTTGGGCATAGTTGCCAAGACGATTTTTGGGATGTTTATCCATTAAATTGCCTATATCCTATAACTGTATTTCCTCTCTTAGTAGTTTAAGCTGCAGTTGGTTTGATGAATGCAGGGATCATATCTAGCAATAAAACTGTGTTTTGCTGGTAAAACCCTTGCCTTAAGATGGTGGCAGTAATGATTTTTTTTCCCCACTGTCTCCACAAAAATCCCAAACACTTCAGTTGGGAACAAAGAGGAGTGATGGAAAGTTAGTTTTGCCTGCTGAAAAACAAGGCTACTTAAAACTGAAATGAGCAGCTTGTGTATGATATTTCTGATGGTACTAAGCCCAACCTGTAATCATGAAAAAATGGGTGTCAGAGTGGGCATAAGTGCTTTTTTCTTTATGTAGTCGAAGTTTATATATTTATATAAACATACTGATTTATTTGTAGAGTTGCAAAAGTTGACAGTGAAGTAGGTGAGTGCAGCTGTCTCTCTTCAGGGGCTCAGGTTGGTGATCTGTGACTCCAGAGGGTTTCCTCCCAGCCTGAACTCCCTCTGTGTGTCAGTGGCTTCACCGCTCAGTGTTAAGGCCACGGAGGAGCCAGAGCTGTGGGAGCAGCTGTGTCACAGACCAGGGCCCAGGGCTTGCTCTCCTCACAGAAATCCCTCAATCTCTCTACATTTCTGAGGCGAGTGCCACCGCTCGCTCCACCCAGGTCATTTTGCTGTTAGGTCTTTCCATGCTGCAGAGTGGCTGCTGGAGTGTTTACCTCTAGGCCATGCATTTATTTATTTGCCCCAGTGCATGCTGCTAAAAGCCTTGGCTGGCTGGGGTGGCTCGCAGCTGTGTGTGGGCTCAGGCACTGTGTGTGCCTGGCTGGCTCTTAAGTGTACATTTTTATGGCCCTTGAAACTTGGCATGAGCTGTGTTTGGTCATCAACAATAACAACAATAACAACAAAAGATTGCCAGTGAAATTAAAACCTGGCATCGCCAGGTTTATTCGTGATGTATTGAAATGTGCTAACATTTCCTGGCATCCATCCAAAGCCTGGCGTCTCATATATTTATATTCTCTCTCTCTTCTCTGCTCAGTTGACAGGGCTGTAGCAGCTTCTCATGCAGATCACAGGAACAGCATGAAAAAATGCAACCAGGAGACTGGGGAGTTTGTATCAGCAGAGAAATTGTAGCAGTTTTGCCAGGGAGTTAGAGAACAGAAATCACGGAATGACTGAATGGGTCAGGTTGGAAGGGAGCACAGTGGGTCATCTGGTGCTGCCTTCCTGCTCAAGCAGGGTCATCCCAGAGCACAGAGCAGAGCATTGCATCCAGACAGGTCTGGGATGTCTCCAGTGAGGGAGATTCCACAACTTCTCTGGACAATCTCTTCCAGTATGTGGTCACTGCACAGGAAAAGAGGTTCTTCCTGATGTTCAGGTGGCAATTCCTGTGCATCTTGAAGAGTTTTCAGTACCTGCTTTCAGAAACTAGATCATGGCGAAAGCAGAGCCGAGTCAGGCTGCCTCGCTGCAGCTGTGGCTGTAGTGACAGGTTGAGCTTGGAATCATGGGGCAGGGACAGCAGTTACAGCCTACCTTGGCACCAAAATTTAGATGAGGAAGATGAGGTGCTCTGTGGCATTTAAATGCCCTGCTATCACCATTTAGCTTGTTCAGAGGCACTTCAGTCTCAGCATAGTGACAGTGGAAACAGCATATCTTGATGTATCTGGGACAGGTGAGCTTGCAGTGTGGTGACTGGCTTTGCCAGCTCCAGGCTTGGGAGACGCACATGTGGCAGCTTTGCTCTCAGGAGCTCTAGTTTGGCCTCAGTGAGGGATCTCTGTCTTCCAGCCATGCCAGTTCCAAACCTTGCTCTTCCAGTCACTCTAATGCCAAGTGCAAAATTTCTAAGGTGCTGTTTCATTTGTCCTCTGCGTAACTTCTAAACATTAATTAACACTAAATATTAAAAGGTCAAGTAAGTCAGGTGCACTAGTCTGCGCTGAGCTGAGGAAAAGTCATATCCACCTGCAGGAAATGTTGCAGGGGGAAACAGATGCGTCTTGGTGATAGGAGATGGGAAAGGGATGTTAGGTCATTAATTACTTAGCCTCACATAAACAAAACTTAGTATTTTGAAAAGTCTCTAATTTAAAGGGAAGGAAAAATCTTTCATCTTCTGTGCTATTTAACTACATGTCAAGTTGGGTCAATTGGAAAACTTCTGTGTTCGTTTCTGCTTGATATATTGATTACTCCTCCATGAACTCTTCCAATGCACTGAGCATTGGGCTAGTTTTAAATGGGAAAAGAGCTAAGGGGAGCTAGACTGCTCAATCCAGGATCCCTGGCCCTCTGTATTCCTTCTGGTTTCTCTGGGGAGGATACAGGGTGCAATTTGATTTTTCTACAGGTTAAAGCTCGTTTGATGGCTAGTTGTTGGGGACTTAAACTGGGATCTTCTCAGAAGTGGTATTTGCTTAGCCTACTGATTTTCTCAGTTAAAAGAGAGGACTTGGTTGAAAACCCAAGTGTGGTGAATAAATGTTCAGGGTTTGTCATGGATGTTGGTAGTTTTGCAGCATTTTGGTTTTGTTTTTTTTTCTTTTTTAATTGTCTCCCCTTTTTCCTTTCATGTCTTGTTAAAAAATGTAAAAAATTAGAAGCTGGTAAGTTTGTTTGGTCCAAAATTAATTTAGAATGGAGCAGTTGGGTCATGGGAGATTGCAGTTCATCCTTTTTTACAATATAAGCTATGAATTCAAGTTTTACATGTTGTAGTGCCTTTGCTCAAGCACTAGACAGCTTTCAGAGAGTGAGCAATCATTAGACATTAATTTATGACATCAGAGCCAGGTTCTCTTTTTTCCAGCTGCTTGGCAATGGTGCATTTGGGGTTTTCTGTGGTATTGCTTTTTTACTTTTTTAATTGGCTGGTAGTATTTGTTAGAAAACATACTCTGAGAAATTACTGGAGCTCCATGCAGCAAAGCTGGGTAGTTTTTCTGGAGAGCTGAATGGTGGAGAGCGGACTTCCCACACAGGAGGCCCTTGCCAAAGATTTATCTTCATATGCTCAATGCAAATGTAAGGCTGCTTGTGTACATTTTCTGTGAAATGTTATAAAGTTGAAAAAGATTGTTTTCTCAATACAATCTTAAAGCTGAAATACAGTTACATTCCAACACAGCAAATCTGCATTTTGTGCATAAATTACTTAAATATCTCGGAGTAGTGAAATATATGCTGTTAAACATGTCAAATGTGATGATTAAGTGACTGGATTGTTAGGAAGAAAATAGTAATTTTCTGAAAAGCTAAATGAATGATTTCACACAATGAACTGCAAACACTACCACAAAAAAAAAAATCTGAGGAAAATTTGCTGGTGGAGGATCACATTTGTAGGCAGTTGGTATTAAAAAGAGGAGTGAAAATATTTCAGATTTTCTCAACTTAATTGACAGACTCGCGTCTTCCCCTGACGTTATTTAACCTGCTGACAGCTGTGTGGGTGGCTCGGTAAGGCTGGGGATCTCACATCACTAATACAGTGACAGTCATTGCTGTAAGCTGATTTCTTTGTGACAGTGAGACTGTGTAAATGCCTCCCTGGATAAACAGCTGCTCTGGAAGGACTGGACTGCAGCCTGAGTAACTGGATTGCAGATCAAGGAGAGAGTTCTGCCTTCTGAATTACTCACCTGCATGTTCTAGGGACACAAGAAATGCTGGAGCCACTTGAGACAAATTTTAACTCTGTGGCATTGCATTAGTGTAGACAAAGGGGTTTTTTGAACATCATGGTTGCTACTGATGATGTGTTTAAGGGAGAGATCAGTTTGAATTGAAGCCCAGGCTAAAATTTTTGAGTTAGCTATTTAAAAGAATTGTCTTATTAGTAGACTAAGCAAACTTGTGTATCAGTGTTTTTATGTTAATAAACATGTAAGCTTTGTCTGCCTTTTTAGAAGCACTTTGAGAAAGAACCTTTTACTCTCTGTAGAGTACACTGTGATCTTTGATCACGAAATATGTTCGTCTGAGCAGTGGTAACATGAAATAAAAAGTGAAATCAGTAGTAAAAAAAAGTAAAAAGCTTTCTCAATATTATTCAAACCTAAAGCAAACTGTGACTTTGATGTTCTTGGGCTTCATGTAGAGTGCTTATTGAAGCCTTTCTCTGTATTGTTAGGTCTGTACAGAGCTGTGGTCCAACCCCTGGCCACACCAATAAAAATAGTTTTGAGTAGCAGTTAACCCATAACTGGTTTTGCACGTTGCTTCATGCTGTAACTTGAGACCTAGTTAATCTTTCTGTGTGTTCCCTTGCTGAAATGGGTGGTCTGTGAGAGTCGGTGATCAATATAATGCCAGCTGTATTGGGAAGGGGATGGAGGGATCTCTCTGTACAGTCAGGACGGTGATGAAAAAGGAGGGGAGAATCCTGGTGATCATCTCTGTCCTCATGCAGACCCCAGTGTCTTGCCTAAAGTTCCACCCTCTCCCAAGTGCTGTTGTGCTAAATCCCTGCCTTGGTGCAGCCAGGGTTGTCTTACCTGAGTTGAGTCACTCCTCAGTGGTACCAAATGCTCCGACAGGGCAGGCAAGTGCTCTCAAAAGGCTACTCAAGGGCATGGTTGGTGTCATGCCCAGCTTGGCAGAGATCAGCAGGAGTCACGAAGCACACTAGAAATCCACAGCAAGCAAACCCAGGAGGGCTTCAGCTACTGCTGTCTGCTTGTTCTATCCTCTCCTGCCCTTCTGTGCTCCCAGTACAAAAGGAGATGTCAATGTGTTGGTGGAAACTTGTGCAAACACAGCTTGCAGAGCTGACCAGAAACCTACCTCACACTCTCAGCTTTCCCTGCTGATTATGGCTTGTGCCACTGGAGCGAACCACATCATCATCCGCCAGATTTATCCGTACTTACTCCTGAAGTAAGTAAGTGGCACATTGGCAGCAAAAGGAGAAGGAGCACCCATTGCTGGAAGGGGTGGGGGACCCAGTAACAGCAGACCCAGATAAGACTGGGGTTCTCAATGCTGCTGTGTCTGCCTCAGTCTTGGAAACATGGACTCCAGGCCTCTGTGCTTGGTGAAAGGGATCAAGGGGGAGAACAGCTACCCGCAATAGATGAGGGTCAAGTCAGGAGTTACTCTAAAGAACCCATGTGAGTCCATGGGGCCAGATGGGCTGCAGCCAAAGGTGATCAGCACCCCCTGGGATCAAGAAGCAGAAGATGAAAGCCAGCTAACTTTTTCTTGATGGAGTCTGTGTCTCATTTTCACAGGAGTACCACTGTTCTGTTCTGTGTTTGCTGCTCCTTGTGCTTCCTTGAGAGACCATTTCTCTGGATCGGAATTGCCGCAGAGTTGTGGTATAGGCACATTTTGTCATTCCAGACTTAGGTTCTGAGCAGCATGACGTCGGCAGAGCACGAGAGGCAGCGTCATTATTTGATGTAGAATTTGCATTGCAGTGCCTGAGCTGTTTCTGTTTCTGGGGTTATTTGTTGTGACTTCTTAAACATGGTCATTTTTAGATAGTTGCTTCAATTGTTTTTAATTGAAAAGTCGAACTTGCTACTGAATAAAGAAATTGTTTTTTGATTTGATGGAGGTTTTGGAGGAGGGTAACTCCTTCTCTGTTCTAGGGAGCAGTGATACTCTTTCCCATATATACACATAAGTCAGGAAGTTTTTGCATCTGCAGCTGTCAGGAATGTACTTTGGCTGATGACTGCAACCTAGCTTAAAGACAAGATCCCATAGTGGGTCAGCTAAGTTTTATTGGTCTGCCAGCCCAGATTATAATTTTATTTAACCAGAGAAGTAGTTTTCATTGTTACTTTATTGCCAAGGGTCTGTCAGCGTTTCCATTATAAACCTCCTATTTTCAGGGATTTGAGTAGACTTGAGATTTAAGTGTTCTGGTATAAAACTTGGCAAGTGTGTTCTTAGTTCACCAGTGGATATTTTCTTTATGAGATTTTAAAACAGTCAGCTGTTTCTTAAATTGTAGTGAAGGCAAGAGGATTTTTTCCTCTTCGTTAAACAGATAGGACTATTTTTTTCCATCTCATTTATTGCAACTAGATTTATAAAAAATAATTCCCTATTCTGTTGTTTACAAAGGGAAGAAAGGGGGAGGAAAAAAGGAATATATTCCTGCTGCCCTGTTCTGTTCGCCATGCCTCAAACCCTTCCCTTTGGTCTGTGTTTGAAGTCCCACCCACCCTCTTGGTCCCTTCTCTCCTCCTCTTTATTTACTTCCCTTCAGTGTATTTACACTCTCACTGCATTGGGTTTGTACTCCTTGCTCCATTCCTCCTCTTTGCTTTCCTGTCTCATGCTTCCAGCACTCGGTTCTGATCAATCTGCCTGTATTACCTTTCTCTACAAGGCAGCTCTGACGTGCTCTTAAGTGATATAACATACCTGTGGTAAATAGAAACTTTGCACTTAACTATATATAGTAATATACTTTGCTACTTAACTGAAGAACACGTGCATGACTCTTAGTTGAGTACTGCAATTTTCCAATGCTTTTCTGAGACGTTGCTGTGTCTCTAGAGCGAAGTACTTTTGCATTCCTTTTTTTTTTTTTTTTTTACCAAATCTTTAATGTAGACTGAAAAAAGTGAAGTGTGATTGGCACAGAACAGCACTGTGGGTTTTCATGGCTGGGCTCTTTTAGTCATTTCCTGAGAGCTTGGTGCAGAAATGTGACAGCCCAGGAAGCGACAGCAAGCTCAGCAAGGCTTTGTGTGCTGTTAGAAGTTGGTGTGCTACAGGTGAGGAGACGTCATTCTCGTGGAGATGTAGGATTACCTGGTTCTGGGATTGGTGCTCAAGGCCTTCAGGAAGAACCTCTGCTGTTTTGCAATTCACAGCCATGAACAAAGTAACTGGGGATGTAAAATGGTGAGTGAGGAACTACAGCTATGTGACTACTAAGCAACAAGGAATGTACGTGAAGCGCCGGAATGCAAAGGGTGGAAAATGAGTGCTTTCAAAAAGCATTACAGTCTCTCTCCCAGGGCCTTCAGAAGATCTTTGTCAGAACAAGATGCTGGCACAGCTGCCTTGAAGCACTATCATTGCTACCACCAAATGAAAGGCAAGAAGTTGAATAAACAGATGAGTTTTGACTCCGAGAAACCTCTACGAGCATACAAGTGGCAGACACATCCTTGGCTTCCCTGGAGAGTCAGTAAAAGAGAGGGCTCCCCCAGTTTGGAAGGGGAATGCAATGATCCAAGTCCTTCCAAAAGCTCTGCGAGCGTAGATGCTGACGATCTCCACGAAGACCCAGCTGAGACACTCTTCATGGCAAGGACTCGGCTATTCCGGGCTCCCTTCAGCCGCTCCCTGTCCGAGCCCGTGCCGCACGCCGGGAGCAGGAATGCCAGGCCGTCCCTGCAGGCCATGCGCTCGCTGGACACCGAACAGCAGGGCTACTTCAGCTGGGGCTTTTTCTCCTCTCTCTCAAGCAGCTTTTCAAAGATAATGAGTCGAAAAGGGGACCCTGCTACTGAGCGCGTAACTGAAGGAAAGGCAGAGGAGAATCAAATTATTTTTGCTACAGGTAACGAACTCACTTTTGTTTTGTTCTGTTTATGTAACAGGTGAGTGTAATGAGATATATGATTGAGTTGTTTACACTGTTTTGTAACTTCTCTTTATTAACATGATGTTGGTGATGCTCTGATGGTCTATGTTAATTTTTAAAAAGCAACTGAAGAAAGGTCTTTTCCTAATAAGGAAGTGGTATGAGATGTTCTGGTGTGTGCTTTAAAACTTGGAGGTCCCTTTGAAACAGGCATCACTTGGTGGTAGCAGTAGCATTTCCTTCTGAAGTGCGCCCTGTGTGTGGTGTATGCAGTCCTGCAGGCACAGTCTCCTCTGTGATGTTGTGCTGCCCTGATTGACACATCAAGCCTGCTCCTGTCAATGAAGTACAAGGGAGAGAGAGAAATTAAGCTGTCTTTTAAAAGAGTTCCAGTCAGTGGAATGGATCTAGTTCCTCATACCAGATTCTCCATTTTGTAATCAAGCAGCTGAGTTGGTGTCTGCTCTCTGGTAGATGCCAAGGACAGCCATGTTACAAGGGTTTAGCCAGCTGAGATTGAGGTCAGCAAGATGCCAGTCTGAGATTTGATTTCAATCTACCCTGCTGATAACAACACTCTTAAGGGCAGGGTGGGAAGAAAGAGGTGGGGAAAAGGGGATGAACTTCCCTCTTTTCTTAAGCTTTTCTGAAACTTTCTAGTGGGTACCCAGCTTGAACCCGGTAACTGATGGTGCCTGGAAAAAAATCCACAAAGTTTAAATTTGTAATAAAACCAAAAATAAACCTTCCTTCTCCCCAAAACCTCAGCACTTTCCAGAGTCCTCCAGATTATCGTATTAAAAACCTGATAACATCTGGATATGGTTGAAGTTGCTGGACAAGTCATCAGTATTCCAAAAAATTCAGTAGTAGTAGTGAAAGAAGAATACACTGTGTCTGCACGGGTGTTCAGTCTTTCAGTCCTAGTGGAATGTCCCTGACAGCCTTATGTTTGCTATGCTAGGCTTATGTTTGGGAGCTGTCACATTGCTTTAACACAAAAACAAATGACCAAAAAGAAGAAATAACTTAGAAGGACAATATCTGTTCAAGCCTATTTATTTACAGTCACTGATTCAGTTCTCCAAGACCTTTCTCAATAGAAATTTGGCTTGATGATGCTTAATAAATTGTGTGGAACATATGAGGGGAAAAAAAAGTAACAGAATTACTTTTTTTTTCTTTTCTGTTGAAGTCTTCTTGTTAAGGATTTGGTTGTTTTTTGTCTCTCCTCTGTATTTATTCATTCAGATTAGGAACAAAGGTTTCTACTACAGGCTCTCACTGTTGTTGAGACCTTCTGGGAAGGTATCCTATGTGATATGAGCATTTTGGATCAAAATCCCACAGTATATGAAGGGCAGAGCATCCTGTAGTTTCCTTTTTTTCTCTGTTCTGGTGCTCTCTATTACCAAATGGTTCTCTCATAATTCATAAGTATTGCCAGTCGCTGGGTTATTGGGATGCTTTGCTTTTAGTAGTGTGTAAAGTAAACAAAAGAAAAGGATTATTTGTGAGAAGGCACCGATTGGTAAATACTTTGTGTCAGTTATGGGACAGTGACGGAGCCTTTTGGCTCCTTGGGGTGGGCCAAGCCTCTGTCTGAGCCTGCCAAAACTGCTTTTGCAAAGAGAGCCACAATTCAGGAATTGAGAGAAAAACAATGGGTCTCTAGATTAAAAGTCAAACTCTCTCGAGGGAGGAAATTCTAGGTGAAGGTGTTTGGGGAAATAAGTTTGATGAAGTCACCCATAAAATCACTTACAACAGCCAGGTCCTGCTTGGGCCACTTCACAGGAAAACAGAGCTTTTGGTGGGATGGACAAATCCCTCTATGGGGTCTCTTTTCACCCTTTGCCATCACAAACATTCAATCTGTTATCCCTCAAGTAGATGACAGCTTGTGTTTAATAGAACTAGTTCACCTTGTACAAGGTGCAGCTGTGTGGGATATATAGTCAGAGGACAACTAATTGCTCTCCACTGGTTTTATTTTTCCTTAAAGAAGTGCTGCCTGTGCCATAATTAGCTGGAGCTAATGGGCAGGGGCTCCTGCCCCATGCAGGACTGCAGGCTGAGACTTGCTAAAACAGTGGTAAAACTTGTGAGCTCCTGGGGTTTAGTTCTGAGGCCTGAGGGAGGTGACTTGAAGATAAAAGGGGTGAGAGAGATATACATGTGACATGTTCTTTAACCACAGTCTAGATGCTCAGAAGGGATCAAATCTTGTGTTCTTCCAAAAACCACACGAGTTTAGTTCTGTGGGAGCTACCGAATTGTCCACTGACTGTTTTGGTGCTTGGATGGGCAGGTGGTGTCTTTCCATGCCTACAGTCCTGTTTACTGTTCAAGGAAAACTCCAAGAAAATGGATGTTTTCCCCTCCATGAGAAGCAGAACTTGGTAATCCTCATGCAACTGAGATCTGTAGTAAAAGTGCTCAGGCACTTAAACTAGCCACAGGTTGGTGTGAGACATGGGGTTTCTCCAAAGTATGCAAATAGCTTTATAGGGAAAAGCTTGATCAAAAGTCCCCCAGGAAACGTGTGTTTGGACAGAAATTCTTGTCAGAATGACTGAAACCCAAGAGCCCTTTTCTGTATTGTGAAATACACGGTGGGAGAGGCATGCTTTGGACTTGAACCAGGAGAACCCAGGGGTGCATATTCTGTCTCTCTCTTCTGCCCAAGGAGCCAAGTCCTCTACTTCCACAACCTCACTCAATGAAAAGTATTTCCACTTTCCTCTGAAATACTTGGAGATTATCAACTTTTTTAAAAGTTTGTCTTCCCTCTAGTCCTTGCCTGGCCACTTGTGTTTTGCTTCGTCTATGTGCCAGAATGGCAGAGGGGTTTCATTCTTCAGGAAATGTTTAACTCCCAAAAGAGGACCAGTTGTTTTCATGGCAGCCTGAAGAGGGAAGTGGGATTTAAAAAGAAAAGAAAAAAATCAAGATCTGGATAAATATTTTCCAGTCACTCTCACAGTCTAGGAAGCATGTTCAGACACTGTTTCATCAGTTCTTGGCTGTGGAAATCCCTCCTGGATGGCCTCACTCATCGTCTTAGGCAATGAAAGGATGCTGAACCCCAGGGAGAGCTGCATCCTTCAGCTCTGCCCAGAGCCTCGGAGAGGTGCACAGCCTCCCCGGAGTGCATGGCAGGCTGTCTGCATCCCACTGCAGTGTGGGTTTGGGGAGGAAAGGCACAGATGGAGTGGACAATCAGCAGGAATAGCAGGGCTCTTTCATGGTGTGCTGTGTGGGTCTTCCAAGGAGCAGCCTGGGCTCAGTTTGGGTATAAATGGAGTGCTCTTGGTGCATATCTGCTGATTTCAAACTGCTCCTAGAGCCAGGCATTTGGAACGAGCATTTCCACTGGCATGTGCAAAGCCTGAAGGTAGAAGGTCTTATACTCACTATTATTATTTACTACTTAAGAAATCTAAGAACATATTAATTTCTAGTAAATGTGTCAGCTTGAGGAAGGAGAAGTGTCAATCTGATAAACTTGTTGATTGAGAACATACCATGATATGGGTAGAAAGAAGATAAGGAAGGAGCTATGTAGAGAAAGTCTTGGATCCCAGAGTTGTGGCTGAGCAGCTGCACCTGTTCTTAGTATTTCTGAGTATTACCAGCGACCCTTTCACTCTCTTGAGAATGGGTTTGTGAGAGAGTTCTCAGATAACATTTATTTCACTGTTGCTTATCTGGATCTCAGGGTGGTGCACATTTAATTGTAGACTGATGACAAAATAATCCTTCAGTAGAATGCCTTGCCTATATCTTCCCTGGGTATTTCTGTTTTGGTTTGAGGGGGTGAGGGTAAACACTGATTTCTTTTATTTAGTGTGTGTTTAGTTTTCACAATCGCTCTCTTGTTAATACTTTTATAAAGACAATGCTTCAGAATTCCTTCCTTCCCTTTGGTCATCTGGATAAAGATATGTTTCCTCAGTCTGTTAATTTTGATTTCAAGCTGTCATTCATTTTATAGAGGACTTTTTATGCCTTGAGTGAGAGAGAATATTTTATATCCTTGCTTTTCCAGAATTGTTGGGCATTTTTTTATAATTCACTAAAGTTATTTGAACTCTGTGCTCTTTTTAATACCTTTACACTCTAAATCCATTAAATTTTATTTTTTTATATATTCCATATAAACTTACCTAGAGATTTGTATTTTCCCATTTGTAACTCAAAACCGAGGCAGTTCCCTGTTTTTTTCAGCAATTCCCAAAATACAAAGCTGTTTCTTCCTGAGTAGGAATTTAGTATTTGTTATTCATTGGAGGAGCTTTTCTGTATTCATGTTTTTAAAACCCCTTGCTCATTTTAGAAGCCCTTCTACTGACTCATGTTCCTCCACTCCCAAATCTCTTTTGCTCTTAAGTAGTTTATTTCTGGTGGGGTTTTTATTAGGGAAATTTTACACAATTGAGCTTATTCATGTGTTCCTTTAAGTGCTGTGCAAATGCCTTGTGCTGTGAAACCTGATGTTGTTCTTGAAAGGTATAGTCTCAATGTTCAAACTCCTTCACCTTTAATTATCAGAGTGGATTCAAGACACCTACTTGTACAAAATTCCTCGTTGCATTAAACTGTAGCTTTGTGTAGTTATAAATGTGAAAATAACACATTGCTGTCCAGTTCCTCTCTCTTTTTAAGCTGTAGCGTGGTCTCGTGATAGTAAATGTGTTAACATGGTATATTTGAAATTACAGGGGTGTGGGGATGCACAGGGAACATTTCTGGCATTTGACAGCTTTAAGTATCACCTAAACATCCCCACCCACTACTTCCTTTTGGCTTGTTCATCCCAGTCATTGTAATGTTTAATGTGGGCAATAGGCTAATACTATGCAGCTGAATATTTATTAACACAATGCAAGATAATTAGCCATAACATCTGAAGCCAATAAAATTATGCTTATCTGATTTTAATTCCACTTAATGGATGATGTCTCTATGCAAGTAGTTGTAGTCATTTCAGCATTGACTGGTGATTTTCATGACTGGCAGGGTGTTGTGTCCCAGGTTGCTTTTAGTCGTTTTTGTGGTCGGTATCTGTGGGACTGTTGGGATGTTGTACTTTGTGCTGCTCGTGCAGACGAGTCTTGACAGCTGGTGCATGCAGGAATATTATCTGTCATTACCTTGATCATGAGAAATTATTGCATGGGAATTATCTGAGGAGAGGGTAATCGTGTTCTGGAGATGTCTCCTGTGTTTTCTGTGCAGGGAGAGAGGGGTTTGAAGAGATGCAGCTTTCCTAGAGGCAGCCAGAGAGTGGAAGTGTGGAGATTAGGAGGAAGGGCTCCCAATGAAGTAAAGCTTTGGGGTTTTGGCGAGAGAAGCTTTTGCTTTGATAACAGGCCAGACAGGGTCGAAAAGAGGTGGCTGGAGGAGGAAAAATAGTTTTTGCTTTCCAAAGGAGAAGCTATGTCTGGAGCAGGCACATTTGGAGCCTGACAAAGCTCTGGGTTCCAACTGTGAAGTCTCCAGAAAGAGAAACTTCATCTGTGGGACCCAACAGGCAAGCATGTCCCAGAGGGCAGCGGAGATGCTCATGGCCCAGGACTGTCTGCGGGATGTCAGCACCTGCCCTACAGCCCAGGAGGGGCTCAGACTGGTCCTTGCCAATCCCCTTGAGGGGTCAGCAAGCCCAGGCTTGGGAAGTATGAAAAACTGTGTTAGACTCTTCTCAAAAATTCTGTGTTTTTCTTAAAGACAGGCCTCAACCGCAGCTGCCAGAGGGTACAGAAAGGGGAAGTGTACCCAGTGGCTCAGTTCCTGCTAAGCTTATTTAACACTGGAAATGGGAGCCTTAACTCTTCCAGACACACATACATTTGGGATCTGGAGTGAGAGGGTAAGTTCTGCCGTGGTAAAATTTTCTTCAGGCAGAGCCCCTTGGTTTGCATTTCCACAAATGCTGCCCGTAATGGAACATGGCGTGAGATGAAAATTGCCTGCATGCTTTACAAAACGAGTGCTTCCTAGGCACATTGACCCTTTTTTTTCCTTAAAATAACAAACCCAGAGGAAAGTATTTGGGTTTTAGGCCTTTGGGTTTTTTCCAAATAACAATTGGTGCAGATTTGCAGTGCTAGCAGTATGTGATTTAAGACTCAAAGCAATGGCATTTTAGAAGTAAATATGTGCAAGATTATCTCTGTGCACTTATTTATCCCATTACTTTGCTATAGAGCTACTTGATTGCTTGCTTTAACTAATTAACTTGTATTATCATTTGGCCTTATGCTTTTCGTGGTGATGCTTTCTCTGTGGTAGTTACTCAAAAGACTCTTTAGACTCTTCTGAAATAAATACTTCATAATCCTGTAAAACATCACTTGTTTAGAGGAAGATGTTTATGTCAACAATAGGCTAATGCATGAAACTCTTGACATGTTAGCATTGAAACCAACTGTCCCGAGTGGTTTTGTTCTTACTCTGAGGAAGGCTGAAGCTCGACATCTGGTCTTCTGTGGGCGAGAGAGCTTTTTACAAGTTACAGGACTGCTTCTTCAAATGAAGTTAAAAAATGTTTCCTACAGAGAAGGTGACAAAAAAAATTACTGAAATAGCTTCTTAAAAAAGCTCATGTTTTAGAGAGCAGGCATTCTCTATCTTTGTGCTTTATGAGGAATAAACAGGTCATTTTAGTCTGTGCATTTGGTGTAGGAGATCCTTCTCAAATGGGCATTTATTAAGGACATGTAGTGATAAGATTAGGGATTATGGTTTTAAACTGAAAGAGGGCAGGTTTAGTTTCCATATTCAGAATCGATTCTTCCCTGTGAGGGTGGGGAAGCCCTGGCACAGGGTGCCCAGAGAAGCTGTGCCTGCCCCTGGGTCCCTGGAAGTGTCCAAGGCCAGGTTGGATGGGAATTGGAGCAACCTGGTCTAATCAAAGGTGTCCCTGCCCCTAGCAGGGGGTGGAACAAAATAATCTTTAAGGTCCCTTCCAAGCCAAACCACTGTGTGATTCTGTGGTTCCATGAATGACCACTTCCCTGAAAACTGCTGCAGAGAGGAGCCAGATGAGTGACAGTGATGTGTAAGAACAGGAGTGAGCAAACCCACTTTTGCAGTCAAATTCATTTATTTGTGTCAGCTGTCACCACACATTGCTACTGATGCTGTCTATAGGTTTGAGACTTAAGGGATCAGAATTATGTGGTTTTTTGAAGTTTGAATTCTAGTTCTTGAGATTTGTTTATTGTGCAAAGATCTCTGATTTTTTTTGCCCTTCCTTGCCACAGACAAATCCCTCTTTTTAAAAAGTTAAGTGCAAGAAAGTACCCTGTCAAGTCCAATGGCAGGTTGTAAGCAGACCTGCTTATTAATTTTGTCTGACTTCAGCTGCTTTTGCATGTTTTATAGGTATTGAAGAGCTTTCCTGTATCCCATACTCTGACTACTCCCAAGTAAAATCTTCTGAGATTATCAGATATTTCTGTGATGATGGTATGGTCAGAGTTTCAGCTGCATCTCACTCATCCTAAGATGAATTGCTGTCAATTTTCTTCCACTTACATCTACGAATTTAAAATCCACTTCCATAGCAAAAATAGTAGCTTTTTTGATGTAGACACTCTTAAAAGCAATTTTCCTCTAACAGTCCTTTAGTGACACAGATGTTTTGGCAGGCAGGTTTCATAGGTTTTGACAAAGTATTAGAAAAAAAATCTAGCAGACTTTAAACTCTTGCAGTGTGTCTCCATTTACCTTCCCTCTCCTATTAGCTCTGGCTGCACTTGTACACAAGAAGAGGCTTTGTTGGCAACACAGATCCAGGTCATGCCACTGAACAAGCTGCCTGCAAAGGGAAGAAGGTAAACACACAGATGCAAACAGCTACCAGTTGCCTTCAGTTATCTCCACTCACGCAACACTTTTTTTAACATTACTGATGGGGTATTTTGGCTGTGTCCTGTATAAATAGCCTCTCTCAGTAACCAGTTCCTCTGCCAGCTTTTGAAGCAGTGAATCCTTGCACACCTGATGTACCACAGTGCTGCTTTTGCAGGCTAGGCTGGCTGAGTACATGGTGCTCAGCCAGGGTAGGGTTCTGGCTGCACTGTGGTTAGTTGTAGGTTTCCTGTCAGCCCTCCTGTAGCTGATAAAACAAGTATGGTTCAAGCCACTGATGTCTCATATGACAGCCCGTTCCTTTATTGAGGTAGTACTAAATGATACTGAGACTTATCCTTGCAGAAATTAGCATGAAGTTTTGAAAAGGAATGGGGAAGGAAGGGATAAATGTTCAGTCTGTTGTGGCAGAGACAGATCATTGTCTCGATGTTGGTTTTCACGATTTCCAACTGTGACTTGCCCCCCACTTTTATATGCAACCGTCATATGATAGTTTGGCTCTTCTTTATGGTTAGGGCTGATCTGTGTCAGTAAAAGCCTTTCAATCCAGAAGATTTGGTTGACAGCACAGGACATCTAAGAGAGCGTTGAGTACTGTGGCAGGTGAGGCGCTTGTGCCTTTGTGGGGTTAGGCATCAAGAGATTTCTGTATCTTTTATATGTCTTTTTTGTATCTTTTACTGTTAATACATAATCTCAAGGAAATGCCTGAGGGAGTCACCCTGGTACTTCAGCAAAGTCAGTGTATGTGATTAATGCTAAGGAAAGAGCAAAAAGAGTATGTCAGGAGAAGGCGGTGCAAAGTTTTCTGTATCTTGGCCCTGCAGAGACAAATCCTGTGCATGGGCAAAATCAGCCTGGTGCCCTCCTACACACTCAAGTGCTGGTGAGCACAGGCCAGGGCTGGGGAGCTGGGGTGCTGTGGGGGCTTCCCAGACTGAACACAGCACTGCCAGTGATGCTGCTCCCCTCCTCACAGGTACGTGACTGCTGTGTTCACTGCTTGAGCTGTGCTAATAAGGTGTTTTCAGCTGGTGTGTCCACAGCAGCAGGCAGCAGGCTGCCACAAAAGCTGCCCGAGGAGCTCGTTATAATGACAGTTCCTTAGCTCCTGCTGGATGTACTCTGAAAGGGGGAGACTTCTTTCCAGGAAATACGTTTTTCCTTCTTCATTGTGGAGTTTCTTCTGTGAATGCTTAATGCCTATAAACAAAAGTGAAGGCCCTTAAGTATAATAGTAAAATGCCTTTTTTTTTTTTTTTCCTAGGGGAAATTACACATGTAGAGCAGGGGTTTTGAGTTACTTTGACAAAAGACATGAATGGCTCAAACATACTAACTGAAAAATTTGTGTTTGCACAGGAACCAAAACAATTTATTGGGTGCATATGTAGCATCTTGTAGAGCCAGCAGCCACCAAATGCAGAAGCCTGGCTGTGCTGTGCACCATATGTGCCCAGACTTCTGACACCTTCCTACTGTCACTGTGGAAACCGTAATTTCCAACATGGCCTTGAAATGGGGATTTTATCTGCAAAAGGGGACAAGGCCTGCAGATGAGAAAGAAATACTCCTGTGCAGTATGAAGCCAGCACTGACTGTACTGGATTTGAATGGTTGTGCTTGATGTGGAACTGCACGTTGAAATGGATGTTGATGTGTTTATTGTAATTTTAATGGTAAAAATCCAGAGAGGTGTGTTATATATGTACTTAGGTATATGGACCTAAGGAGACCTATGCGGAGAAATGGAAATCAGGGAATGCAAGGCAAAGAAAAACATCCTTAGAGAGTCAGACATTTCTGAATTATCAGGTACACAGATGGAAAAAAGTGATGGCGTAGAGGCTCATCAGACTCCCTCCTTACCCCCAGCAGGCCCGGCCTGAATTAAAAACACACACAGCAATCTCCACTCTGAATAACTTCTGCATGGCTATATAATTTCAAAGATAAATGCTTTCAGGGCGATGATAGGTTTTGTCTACATCTGTAATGTCTCATTTGTCTTTGGATACCCAACAGCCTTCGCTTTGTTTATTCAGAGCTAAGCAAACATGAAGCTGAATGTACTTTTCAATGATCAATGTAGATCAACGTGAAAAATGGAAATCATTATAAAATATACACACACATATATATATTTAGCGAGGCTTGCTAGATTGATTGCTCCTAAACCTAGAGCTTGGCTCCTCTTACGTGCAGAGAATTCACAAAGAGACAGCCATAGCCCAGGGACAGTGAAGTGTGGTCACTGATGGATAAAATAAAATTCAAGTCTGTTTCCATTTTAATGGATTTTAATCACATGAGAGTTTGGGGGAAAAAAATTAGATTTTTTTATTCTTTTCACCATCGTGTCTGATTGCTTCAGGACTAACAAAAGTGGTCCCAGGTACTGAGATACCATTTTCAGTTCATGTGTTCTCATTAAAAAAGGCTTTTGCAAAGACAAGGGATGTGCATAATCATCATTAGTCACTGAGAGCAGGACAAATAGTACTGGTCTGTAGATGTGGCAAGGAAGGCAGAGCTTAAAGTTTTTGGCAAACTAAGTAGTAAGGAGGAAATGAACAAGATGCCATGGATGGTTTTTATCACCAGAGATTTACAAAAATAAGCTTGACATCCATGAAGGGTTGGGGGGTAGGGTACCATCCAGCTCTAACCATGTGGAAGCAGCACCACTTGTCTCTGGCAAACTAAAACTCTTGGAAAAGGGGAGCTGTTAATCTCTCACTCTTTGGTGTTGCCTCTCATCTGTTTGTCATTCCTGCTGTCTGTGACATGATCTTCATACGTATTTTAAACGTTCTTGCTTTGTGCTGCTGGCAGGGACCCGCTCTGCCCGGTTCACCACTCCTTCCTGCTGTCTGTGCTGCTGCTGCGTCATTCCTGCTTTGTCAGCTGCTTGTTTCCTCTGGAACTCCATTCCTCCAATTCCATATTGGGTGAGATTTATCCCTCAACCCCCAGAAACAATTTTTTGTTCTGGAACACCATTGCTAAGACAGCTAAGACAGGTATTTTGTGATAATACTGTCACTAAAAAACAAACAAAAAAAAAAAACGGAAAGGGGGAAGCAGAGTATGTGTAAAATGCCAAGGTATTTTATGAAGGGCAGAAGATAGAGAAGCTCCAGCTTTTTGCCCCATATTTTCTTTTGTTATGTCACTAAGTGGGATGTTTGTGTCTGTTTATACTGTGATTTCTTGTGTGTTTTGAAATCTCATTGTACTCAGTGGTGGAAAATTGGCTGCTTAAGTAAAGGCAAGTTAAGGACAGCTCTCTACAGTAGCTGGAAGGAAATGCTTCTCAAATGTGTTGTCCAAGTTGGTTCTAGTTAATAGTCCCTTGGATGTGTGAACTTTCCTTGGCTTCTCCACCCATCTTCTGGCAGCAAACAGAATTCTTAGCATTTCAATTTTAAAATAAAATAATTAATAAAAATCTGTGCTGCCCTTCTAAATTGTTTCCCAATAGGAGTGAAATGTACTTCAGTAATAACTCATAAAATCACTTGTGTGCATTGATTATTCCTACTGGGGAGGAGATCCCCACCAAACAGCAACATAAAGCAAATCTCTTCAAAATATTATAATTATTGTGTTTCTATAAAAATTCCCCTCTCTTTTTCCCTCGGGTCTGGTGTCGCAGCGGCGTCGGGTTGTTGGTGGCTGCGACCTTCCCGGGAGTGTTTCCAGGTGGAGTCACCCAGTCAGGAGTTGCAGCCTCGGCAGGCACCAGACAGCCAACAGCGAGAGACAAGAAGGGCCTTTGTTTAGAGATTCCGTGGGGTGGTTTTATTATCGGAGGATGGAGGAACAGCAAACATGGAGGGCATGCAAACGGAGGAGTCCAGGAACAAAAGCCAAGCGCAATGGGGTACAGCAGGTTTTATACGGGGGCAGGCAAAGTCCAACAACCAATGGTTTAACGGCTAAGGGGCGGAGTGAAGGCGGGACATGGGCAAGGGAATCAACCGGGAGGAACAAGGGGAATAATGACAGGTCAGCAACCAATGGGGAAGGCAGAACTTTCCAGTAATGTTGGATGAACAAAGGAGTAAGGGGCGGGATGGCAACGGACCGACTGGGAGAGGAGACCTGGGGTACATTTGAATAGAAGCACAGAGGATCTTGGGGGTGGCAATCTGCTGCTCACCCTAACCTCAAAGGGAGCTGTTATGCCGGGGCTCATCCCACCAATGAACTTTCTTGTTGTTTAATGGAGCTGCTCCACCGGCGCCCACAGTCTGGTTGGATTTACTGTTACAAGATGCAATTGCTCAGCAGGACTGCTAATTAGATGTTACCAGGCCTGTTTCTGCAAGGTTGTGACCTATACGTTTCTGTTTAGCATTGCTGTAGGACAGACATTTTCTCTCCTCTGGTTATTATTTATCCTTGCTGAGTTCATGTGTTCTCCTAGGATTTTGGGCAGGAGCACCTGTGGCTTCACCCTTTGGATAGAAGGCGGTTTGGATTTGCCGTGGGAACTTTGTGATGTCAGTTTGCAAAGCATACGGCAGGGAAGACATTTAGGAACAAGTGCATCTTTGTGCTTAGGCATTAGATAAATATAAATTAAAATTAATTTAAAATAGAAATTTACAGTACAAAAATCTGGCTTGAAAATACAAATAAGCTAAAAAGCAACGTAGTGAAGAACAAAAGGTTTGGTCTTCACGAGCTTTATATTTTACAAGTTTTGGGGAACAGAGCAGGAGTAAGGAGGAAGGAATTAAGTAGGTGAGGGCCCAAGGGTACAGGGTGTTTGGGGTGAAGATGTGGCCTTTATTCACAGCCTAAGCTACTGGAAAGAGAAGGAAACATTAAGCAGAGGGAACACCCAGCTGAAGAATACCTGAAATACTGCACCCTACCTCCAGATCCTTTTAATTAGCTATCCCATCCTCAAAGGAGACATTAATCATGCTGCTTGCGGTTTGCCAAGAACGTAGGGAACCTGCTCCACCTGTTCAGGTGGTACCTCAGGAGCCTTGAGCTGAGCATGGCAAAAATGTCCAGGCCCAGCTGATCTGCAAGAGTGTCCTTGCCCTGACACAGGGTTAGCTCAGCACTTGCAATCCTCTGTCTGGCACTGTTATTTCTTCCCATGTTGCCTCTTTCTTTCACAGCTGGTTTCCCACAACACAGAATCCTAAAGTGGTTGGGCTTGGATGGGATCTTAAAGATCATCCCGTTCCAACCCCCTGCCACTGGCAAGGACATCTTCCTCTGGACTGGGCTGCTCCAAGCCCTGTCCAACCTGGTTTTTGAAACTTCCACACAGCTTCCCTGGGCAATAGCATGCAGAGTAGGCAAGAAGAAAGAAATCACCTACTATATTCTGAAATTTTGGAACAAAATTAAGCTTGATTTGCCAGTCCTGACATTGTGTGGTAATGAGGAGAGCAAAGCACTCTGAGCCAGGAGGCTCCTGAGCCATGATCCCAGTCTGCAGCTCAGTGTCCTGCTTTGACCATGTTGGTGGTGACCTCCTTATGCTTAACCACAGGGGATTTTTTTCCCCAAGCCAGCTTTCCGTCCCTAAACCAGGTGCAATAGCTGGGTTAAATTACACAAGGAAACCATCCTCACATAACCTTTAACTGAAGGTTAAAGGGTAGAGCTGATAGAAGAGGTACTACAGGTCGTTGCTGTACTGAATTGAATGTGGGATTCAGGTTATTTGCCATAAGACATCTCTTTGCATAAATCTAAATATGGCTCAGGATCCCTATTGCACTTTTAAAAGATCCAGTCTCCTTCCTCTAAAGTTTTGTGTCTGAACTATCATTAAATGATGAAAAAAGTCCAATCTTTTTTACGTGAGTGTTGATCTACTGAGATGCATGAGGACTTTTCAGATGTTAGTGAGGAAAATGGAATGAGGAGCATTCTGGTGATTTCATAAAAGGTTTTGGTTTTAAGTAGATCAAATCAACGAATTGGTGTGTAATAACCTGGTGATTCCAGGTTCTTCTGAAAACATTTTGAAAATGCCAGAAGGAATCAGAGTGGGTCTGTTTAAATAGCATGGGGAGTACTGCAGGGCTTCCTGTACATTGTATTTGAATCCTTTTAGAAGGTCCCTTACTAAGTCATTTTTTTAAGTGGTTAAACTATGAAAGCTAACTTTAGCCTATATGCCTGAATGACCTGGTTAATATGCAAAAAAATACACATTATTGCAGCAGATTTTAGTGTCCTGTGAACTCTCCCTTTGACAAGGGAAATAAACTCCCCTCTATGAGACATCAGCAGTGTTCACAACTCCCTTTTCCCAGAAGTTTGTTGAGGCAAGAAAAAACCCAAACCCAAAAGAAGCACCTAATTGCTTGTGTGTCTACCTAGGCATCAAGAAACAGTCAGGTTGAAAATAGCTAAAATTGTACAGCAGCAACTGGCTGTGCAGTGGTGGCAGGGTGAGCGAGCACTTAAAGGATCATGTGAGATCTCTGTGGGGTTTTTTTTCTTATTATTCTTCCTTTTCCCTTTATTCTTTCTTGTCATAAACACCTCCACGCACAGGCACGGTTGGTTTGAGATCACATAGGGTGTGTTTCTGTAGAGGTGGGTTTTGGAGACAGGGAATTCAGCAATCCTGCCATTGCTCTGGGAAATGAAGTTTATAGGGTGAAATCAGTGACAATGAAAATATCTGCATTCTGGAGAGAAAGCCAAAGATGAAAGCTTCTAAAAGAGACAGCCTGCATGGTGTAGTTCAGGCTGCACTGAAAGACAGCATGTTTGATTTTCATTCGCTCATCTAGAACTTGTTGTGGGCACTGTCTCATCACCTGCTCTGTTCCTGTGGCTCCTTCTTGTCTCCACAGAGACCCTTCCCCACCTCTGCCTTTCCCGTGACTCCCTCCTTGGCAGGAGAAAGCAGAAGAGCCCTGCTCTCTTGAAAGTGGTCTGTTGTGACAGAACAGAACTCTCTTTCTCATGAGAAAATCTTTCTGTTTATGGTAAACACAAGATAAGGTGTTCAGAGCTCCTGTGGGAACAGGTGGGAATGCCTGTGGCCAATCAGGCCTGGGGGGCGGAGGGCTGTGGCCACTCCCAGTAAGCGTTCATTTTGTATATAAAGGTGCATTTAAATAAATAATTCCCTTTTCTCAGCAATCTCTCTCGTGTGCCTTTTGTGTCCACATCGGCTCAACAGCAACAGTCTATGACAGATGAATGTCAGCTGACTGATGCCTTCTTGGCCAGGGTGGGGATAAAGCGGTCTGTGGACTTTGGTGTTGGTGCTTTTGCCAAGCTGTGTGCACTGCTCATGCCACACATCTTTACTTCTGACCCCAAGTACACTGGTACATTTTTTGTGCATGTGCACCAAAAATGTGTGCAGGAACTGAGCAGCTTTTGCTTTTAAATTGTTTTGTTGGGATTTTTTTTTTTTTTTTTTGCATTGCTAGTTATCNTTTTTTTTTTTTTTTGGCACAGCTGCCTTGAGCCAAGGTTCTTTTTAAGTTCAGGACGTTTTTCCTTTAGTCCTCTTCTGGCACTGCTACAAAAAATAAAGAATGGAGAGGGAACAGCCCACTCTGGATGCCTGGTGCTGAAGACACTGTGAGATGGAGATTAGGGGTTGGTGAGAGCAAGCACTGCAGAGGAGAGAACAAGGTGAAGGGCAGAGAGCTGGATAAGAAATGGACCATGCATAAATTAAGAAGAAAAACTGCAGACTTTTTTTTCTCCCACGAATAATTAACTTTTCTGCTGTTCTCTGTATTCTGCTTTCTAAACCTCTCACAAAAGCCTCTCCTTGGTTTGGGGAGAAGTGTCACTTGAGAACCTTCTCAGAACTTGGCAGATATGTAATAGGGGCATGTAATCTTTTATAATCCTCTCTACAGGTTTGTAATAACCATTTCTGTTTTGAGATTCGAAAGTGTTTTGCAGGCCAAGTGGGAATTTAACTGTGAGAGAAAAATGTGCTTAATATTCAGGAGCAAAGATGAGTGGTCCTGGGCAGGGAACAAGACCTGAATAACAAGAAAGGGAAACCTGCTTAGCATTGAGGGAAGGGTCACAACCATGGCTTCAAGCAACTGCGGGTTATTTGAAATCTTAGGTATCCTGGGAACCAAATTGGTTTTTTACATGGACAGCAGCTTCTACTGTGGTGATGTCATGAGATTTATGAGGCTGCACAATGAGCCTCTTGTTTGCAGGCACGCAGGGAGGCTGCGCTGAGCGTGGGACGCACCTGCGTGTTTTGTGAGGTCCCCACCTTGATTGGATTGTGATTTCTCATTCCACGTGTTGAGCCGCCAAGTGCACGGTGACTGCCTGATTTAAGTTCCTGGCACTGATCCATCTGAGAAGGTGCTGATGGCTTCCAATAGGCATGTCTTTCACAGTGTGTCCCCTGAACTGGGCTGGGGGCAGCCCATGGGGATGGGGACGGAGAGCAAGGCGCAGCCGAGGGAGCCGAGGATCAGTTACCCTTTGTAAGTTTAGCATCTAACAATCGGCTATGCAGCAGCTAAGAAGCTTAGAGCAGCTCAGTAGTGTTCAAGCTAATTGGTAGTTTTAAACTGCTATTAAGAGCTCCCACACCTTTTGCTCAAAGAAGCTGCTCGGTGACAGCAAGGTGGTGCAACTTTCTGCTTTCTAATCAGAATTACCCTGCCAGGCCAATTTGAACTTTATGCCTAATTTTTGCCTCTGCGGTTAGCTCGTTTTTTAGGACTTTGCAAGAAAGCTTGAGACTGTTGGCACACTCAGCATCTGCTCACTAAACTAGTCATAAGATTTTAAGACTTGCAGTTTCTTTTTTGGAACAGCTCCATGATTTTTCCTTTTGAAAGTAAAATCTTGGTAAAACTGCTCGCATGGTTGTGGCCTAACTGAATTTGTGTTCTCGAGCTTCTGCAGAGCCCTTGGGTACCAGGGAACACTGAGCCCTTTTAGGAAGTATCAGGGGCTGAGGGTGGCAAACGTGTTAGCACAGGCCTTGGGAAAGGTTTAGGTTTGGAATTGCGTGTGTTATGGGGAGGTGAGAAGGGGGATCTTGGCTGATCTCTACCGTAGTCTCAGCCCTGATGTGAAAACGCCTGAGCTGTAGATAGGCACAGTGGTGATGCTGCAAGAACAGGGCAGATGTATTGACTTGGGCCCAAGGGAAGTTGGCAGAGCTGTCTGGGAGCTCAGCTGTGCACTGAGGCTGCTGTACCTTGCTCACTGCTGGTTGACTCTGTACAAACAAGTCAGATCTCTCCTAGGGAAGGAATTGAAGGGGTGGGAATGATGTCAGTGAGGAGAGGCAGCGAGAGCCCATCCTGCTGGGAGATGCCAGGCTTGTTGAACAGTAGCATTCTGTATTTTGTCTCCTGCTGGTTGCATAGGAGACAGCCCTTGGCTGCTAAGGCATTTGCTCATCTGATAGTTTATTCCTTCCCAAATAAAAATTGCTCCTGACATATTTTCTTAGTGCAGAAAATCCGTAGAAAATTTAAGGATCTGGCTGGTAGCTCTGGTAGTGAACAAAATGTTGATGCTCACTCTTTGAGTTTTAAAGGTTAATCTTTCTTCCTTGGTGTCGAGGTGAGACCGCTGCGTGTGAGAAATTCCAAGCAGTGAGGTGACCCTTCTCCCACCCCATCACAGATCTCAGCAAAACTTTCCAACTGCTGGTGGGGAAAAGCTATGCCTTTAGCTGTTGGCAGAAGAGACACACAGTCCTCATTCAGAGGAAGTGAAAATCCTTAAGGCCTCACCTGTAAGCAGTGAAGAGCAGATATCTTTAGACTTCCCATCTCTAAATTTTAAGAGATTATTTCTCCTAGAGCTGACATACTGATTGTAGGGAAGTGGAAGTACACAAAACAAGCATGAAAATTGCCACATATCGTGGAGGGTATAGGGCATGAAAACTGCACCTGAGTGAACAGTTTGTACTTGAATCTCTCTGTGGCTCATGAGGTTCTTCACTGGGAGAGTGGAAAACCAATCTTGAGACTGTCTGATCCCTGCCACTCAATAAAAGAGCAGTGGAAAGTTAATAGGTTAGATTGGCAAGATTGACCTATACTACAAAAATGAAAGACCTTGTGAAGAATGTGTGTTACAGTGCCAAATGCATTGGAATCTGAGAAAGTCATGGCACTGGTCATGGCTTCTGCCAGCTTCTAAAATACTGTTTTCACCTACTTAAACCTTCTATGACTTTATTCTGTGCAGAATGGATTTTCCAGGTAGTGTTTTGGTTGTAAGCAGTTGGCATGAGAGCTTCTGAGAGCTGTGAAACCCGATGGTTTGATGAAGCTTTCTTTACCTCCTACCCAGAATATTAGATTTCCATATAAGTATTTAGTTATCCTTGCGCGCAGATGCTGGAGGATAGCAACTGGATTCAGCTGAATTGAGAGCTGGTCCTTGCATGTGTACTGAACTTTGTTGAGTGTGGCTGTTATATGCAATGGGAAGAATTCACACTAGATACTTACCTCTGTAATAACATCCTACATAACTGGCATGCCTCTCATCCCAAAAGATTTGCTCACACTTTCTACACTTAAAATGCCACCTGCTTCACCAGGGATCTATTGCTGACCACGAAAATGTAGGTAGCTCTTAGCTGAAATGGAGCCGTGCCACAGAGTGATTTAGAGGGGCAAGTGAGCACTGCCGTATCTCACAGCAGCTGTGAGAAGCTTCCTGGAAAACCTGCAGTCATTGCCCACATTGTGCTTTGGAACAAAATGGCAAGATTAATAGTGTCGTTTTCCAATGCGTGCTGGTCGTATTTCTAAGTGCGTTGTGATTCAGAGAAGAATTAATCAACCCTGAGAGCATCATGTTTTCTCTGTAGCATGGGAGTCTCTGCAGTGCCACACACAGTATATGCTGGGTTTTCCTAGTATTATACCATTAGTCATGAGCATTGTGTTTTCTGTGTTGGGGCAGTGAGGTGGTTGTCCATACAGACTTGGAGGAGGAGTGTTCCTTCCTCTTCCAAGTGAGTTTGTGCATCATGATAGGTTTCTCTCTGAACAGTTGTTCTTGATAGTGTCTGTCTTCACTGTTCTGATCTTGGTTGGATCAGAAACCATTGCACATGGTTGGGAGTTGGTTTGAGAAATAAGAAATGCAAACAAGTCTCTGTATATCAGCATGAGAGAAAATAGAAGTTGCTTTGATTGTGCTTTCCCCAACAGCCCCGCGGTGGCTGACCTCCCTCACCCTCTGCCCTGTGTAAATGTTGAGAGATTGTTCCTCTTGCAGCTGGGCCAGGATTGCTCCAATGCCTGTGTCTGCTCTCAGGGCAGGGGTGCCTGAATTCTCTTCTACATCCTGCAGATCTTCACCTTAGCATCAACAGCTCTCTGACCTAGATGCACACGCACACACAGCTGTGTCACAGAGCCACTGTTGCTGTTTATTTTCACTCACATTAGTGACTTCTATTGCGGAAATCCTGCCTTGTTCCAAGATTTGAGGGAATGGAGCATGTTGAGACAGTGTGTATTTCCCTTTCTGCCACATCTTTCCCTTGAATCCCTTCAGAAGCTTTGAGATGGTGGAAGTTTAGTGAAAGGACTTGTAGTTATCTTTATCTTTGAAGCTTCATATCAGTAGCAAGGCTTGTTTCAACTTCTGCTTGGCTTGCTTGACAAAGGTTGGAACTGATGGTTATTCAAACTGAGCTGTGTGGTCATACACAACTGGGTAGGTTGGGATTCTGACAAGCTCTCAGATGACAGCACTCATGTAAAAAGCTTTTCTCGCATCCTTTTGCCATCTATGGTAAGTACATAAAACACTACGGAAACATTGACATTGGGCAAGCAGACCTGTTGTCAAAAGGTGTTAGGGCTCCTACTAATCTCTCTTCAGGGGAAAAAAATTCCTCCCAGCATACAAACTTGGCCACTACTTTAGTTACTCAGCTGCTTGGCAGTGTCTTGTTGGAAATACTAGGAACAGAATATGGACCCTAATAAAGTCGAGGAAAATTTGGCAAGTACTTCAGTGAGCCCTTGATTTCACCATAGGAATAGTGCAGTTCAAAAAAAGGAGCTCTGAGGTGTGCCAAGGGCTGCTCTTGTCATCACTGGGATGGAGGGCTATTTCTCTGTTTTTATTGATGGTAAGTAGAGAGTGCATTTTGGCAGAGACTGAAGGCATGCATTTGCCTTTAATGTAGTTTTGTTGGCTTGATTTCTGGTAATTCTGTTCTTTTCAGTAGCCCTGAGAAGATGCCTCTTTTCTGGGCTTTTTGGAAAATGTTCTCCACTCATGAATGCATTTGGAATTTTAAGGAAAATAATTGTTGAATGTTTGCAAAGGAAGCTTTCAGAAATGTTCCCATCTGATAGCACTGTTCTGCTCCATAAATACTACTAAACTGCCATCAGTTTTCCTAGGATGTCTTATCCTGTCTGTGGGGATGGGTTTGGCACTGGCTGGTGCTTTCCATGTTTCCTCGCCCCGCACCACTCAACACTTCTGTTGTTGATATGTGGTTATGGCATCACTGTCCCTCTATTTTTCCCCTTCTTTAAAAATAAGCCCTATACTTCAAGAATAATAAGGTACAAATTGTCATCTGACTGAAAGAAAGGGAGCTTTGTGGATATTTATAACATGCCTAATGGCATTTCAGAGCCCTGAGGAAAAACAACGCAGTTTCCAGTCCTCAGCGATGTGGCAGGAGGCAGTGGCAGAGATGTACCAAGAAGGGGATTTTTTCCAAGCTGTTACTTAACTGATATTAGCATTTGAAGGCACAATAAAGCCTGACCTTTAATCCTGTGTGTAGACTTGCTGATCTGCTTACTTGAATGCTTCATTGTAGTGCTGCAGAATGAAGGGATTGCATCAGACCCGAGAGAAATCTTCTGTCACCAGAACTTGCCTATTTAGGTGTGTGGCTGCATGAGCCCATCCCACATGTACCATCTGCAGACTCAGAGCTTTCAGATGCACCTCCCTGATCTCTCTTCCAGCTCCTGACTGAAGCTGCATTCATCAGTGGGTGATCATTCATCTCCAAAGCTCAAGCCTTGCTGTATGAGCTGACAGAGAGTAGCCCCACAGTTAGAAAGGACAGTCCTAACTTGTGGTCTTTCCTAGAAGTTTAAGTGTTCCTAGTTAGACATGGACTTCTTGCAATTCACCTCTATAGTGATTCAAACCATGGTGCTTAATTAGTTTTATGGGGCTTTAGTGGAAGAGGCCGGTGGGGTTTATTACATTCACGTGAAAAGTTGGAGCCAAGAATGTAAAACGCAAACCGAAGATGAAGAGTACCAGAAAGAAGAACAGGGTTTGTGAGACAACCAAGTGTGTATGTGATACTGTGCAAAGTCCCAAAGAGTCTTCTGTCTCAACTGGTAACATACTTCAGAATAAAGTTTGAAGTCACAGCTGTTGTGAGAGGCACCAGAGATATCTGCTGTGCAGGAGGGTGAGCTGAGAGATAATTTAAATAGGCGGGACTGACGCACCAAAGCTGCGCTGAGGCCTTTGTTGCCGTGAGTTTTGTGGGAACACGCATTCCGCATCCGTGTGGTTTGCGATGTGCTTGGGGAGAGGACTGAAGTTACGGGATCTGATCCTGTGGAGAACCAGAGCACTTGGTCAGGCTTGCAGGGGTGGTGGGGCTGTGCCCTGACATGTGTTCAAAAGGACACTAATACAAACACAGAATGTTAATGCCATGGTGTTCTCTAGGGGTGACTGACAGCTCCAGACACCAGCACGGCGTGTCACTCTGCCAGCAACCTGTAGAAAGCTCTTCTGACGTAGCCAACCCACTTGGCAACAGAGCCATGGCTGGCTCACAGTGCCTGATGACTCAGTTAAGTCCTGGAGCTGTTATTGCAGTGGAAGAAGTCGTTCTGTTCTTTAATTCCTTTGTGCAGCCCATGTATCAGTTGGATGATATCCTGCCAAGGCCTGTAGTTAGAAGAAATTATAACACAAAAATCTTTTGGGACTGGGCAAGTCATGGCTGTGGATTCTGCGTTGGAGCCGATGGTCCAGGAGAGTTTCCTTTTGCCATCAGAAAGTTTACCAGCGGTTCCAAATACAGTTTAATTGGTTATTGCTCAGTGCAGCAGCTGGAGGCACTCTTGCTGCCAGCCCACCCACATGAGCAGGACAGGGTACGCATGCCTTCATCCTTTTCTCCCCCTGCTGATTTATCATGTGCTTTCCTTACCCAGGAGACCAGAGCCCCAGAGCTCTGATCTTCCCATTTCTGTTGCACACTCATACCAGGAGCTCATGACTTAGTCCTTCTCGCTCCTCTACTCTGTCAGGTTTGTCTTGCCTAGGCAGGGGTAGGGCTCATGTGCTGCTGTTTGGGAAGCCAAGGTCTCAGCAGCAGCAGCAGTTTTATTTTACATCTGGTTTGGTTTTTGGTTGGACACCATGATAAATGTGAGTTGCAGTTATGCCAAAAATCAACCTGGAGGGTTCATGTCTGTAAGATGGACTAGTACGTAACTTGTGGGGGAGTCTGTTGTGCTCCAGGAGTTTGCACAAATGCATTTTTACTTCACAGAGTTTATGGTGGTTTCCCTTAATTATGCTTACACTTAAATAGAGTTTTGGGCAATTTTGAGACACACAGCATTAGTTGTCACTCTTGCAAACTGAGTTGTGTTGGAGAAGTAACAGTGTGGAGCCTGATTCTGCATCTCAGCTGCTTCTCTGAATTATTTATTTTGCCTGAAATTAAGGGCACAAAGGTGCATTTCTTTATTATTCAGCGCAGTAGGAGCCATGCAGCCCTCTCCTTTTGCTTGCTTAAATGTTGCCTGTTTCAAGCACTTTTCTGAATGATCACAAAAATCCTAATGCAATATTGGTTGAATGAGGCACTAAGAGCCATCTTCCAAGTTATTGTCTGTCTCTAGAAGCCGACACATTCCTTGGCATGCAGAGGCGAAGTTGCAGGAAGGGAGTATGAAGATGGTGCAGCGTTTTTGATAAGGAGGAGGCGTGTGCAGGGTCTGCAAGGCGGAGTTGGAGGGGTTCCTTAGTGCAGGTTTAAGGCTGGCGTTTGGGCTGGCTCTTCCTGGAAGGCGCTGGGTGGCTGAGGATTCGCTGGCCTCTAGTGGTGACGCTGGGGAGGAGCTGGGAGAAGCAGCTGTGTTATCTCTGTGCGTACTGCTATGTGTACCAAAAGGCAGGTGATGTTACAAAACATTGTGGATTTGAACACTCAGTTTGCTCCTGAAACAGTTAAAAGAGATCCTGGACTCCTGTGCACGAAGTCCCTTGATTTTTGCAGTGTCTGTTTTAGACCCCTGGGACTTGAGGGATCTACAGTGTCTACATTGAGAATGGATGATTTTAGATCATTGCAAGCAAATTATATAGAACTGGAGTATGAGATAAAAATAAAACTTAATCTTACAAAGCAACCAGAACTTAATATCAAAACTTTATAAAGAGATGAATCATAGAATCCTAGAATGGTTTGGGTTGGAAGTACCTTGTTAGTAGTGAGAGGCACAATGTCATATGCAGCTCAATCATGAGAGACTTAGGGGAAATTGATTTGAAAAAAAAAAAAAAATCAGGACTGGGAACGAAACAAGTTGGCTTATGGGTTAGTTTGGGATTTTTGGGGGAGGTTGTTTGGGGTTTTTTTCAGGGATGAGTTTTTGTCGCTGTAGTGTCTGTGGCTAAATGAAAATGCACAATTTCATCAAGTAGGTTCCCCACCAAAAGATGCTAGTAAGCCCTTTTTCATTAAATGCCTATCCCTTTGAATTTTTCCTTCCCTTCTTCAAGCCTGCCTTCCTTGATCCCTGTCTTCCTTCCTGTATCTCTCTATCCTTAGTCTCAAATAATCCACTTTATTAAGATTTAGGGTACATTCAGGGCCGTACCCCTTTGAACCATGATTTTGAGAAGGGAGTGGAAGGAAGATTAAGTTTTCATAAGAGCTCTTGATCTTTTCAACACATTTCTGCCTTTGACAAAGACTTTTATATTCATCTCTGCTATTACAATTTTTGTACGTCATGCTATAAGTAAATAAATATTCATAGCACATGGGTGCCTCCCAGAATTCCCATTTTGCCTTTTAAAATGCTGGAAGGGCCCCACTAAGCACAGAGTGCAGTTTTGGTTCACATCTCAATGCAGAACAGCAAAAGCAAAGGTGGTTAATGCCACCTGCTAACAACGTCGTGGTTTTCTGTTCCCAGATGTGAAAGGACCACCTACACACAGACTGTCCTGCGGCCAGTCCCCCTACACTGAGATGACAACGTGGGAGAGGAAATACTGCATCCTGACAGACAGCCAGCTGGTGCTGCTCAACAGGGAGAAGGAGGTGAGAGAAACTCACACTGGCGCCTCAGGATTTGCCCTTTGGCCTTTATTGGTAGAAGAAGGCAGCTTTCTTCATCTCCCCTTTATTTCACTCATGAATCCTTTGAAACACGTGCAAGGGGGAAAAGGGAATTTAAGAAAAAATTCTTCACTGTGAGAGTGGTGAGACACTGGAACAGGTTGCCCAGGGAGGTTGCGGTTGCCCTATCCCTGGGAGTGTTCAAGGCTGAGCTGGATGAGGCCTTGAGCAAGCTGGGCTGGTGGGAGGTGTCCGTGCCCATGGCAGGAGGTTGGGACTAGGTGATCTTTAAGGTCCCTCCCAACCCCTTACCATTCTATGAAAAGGGGAGCTAAGCTATCCTGTGTATGGATGACCTGGTGCACACAGTTACAAAGCCAGCACAGATGCTGGTGGCATGGAAGAGGTGACGGCAGCCTAAGTGCAAACTCCCTCCTGGAGTTCTACAGCCTGTGTTTCTCTGCCACTGTGTCTTCCCATGTTATTACTTCTTTTAATGGTAGTTAAAGTCACCACAGGTATGTAAGCCTGCCTCTTTATGTCAGTGCAGGCATAAAGGTAGGGAAAAGTGAAGGCTTTTTATCCATGAGTTTTAGTCTGATACCATAGTTTCCTATATTTGAAGATGACCTGAATTTTTGTGGTTTTTCTTGATTCTTTTGAAGCTTCTGTATATGACTGTTACAGACTGAGAATGAGACTTGTTCTGAGAGAACAAACTATTAGTCAGGTGTGCTCAGGTTTATTTGCAATGAAATAATCACTTGCATAGGGAGAGTGGGAGAAAATGGTTAAGAGAAGGACTTGAGTTATTAGAAGGGAGCACCATTAATGCTGATGCGTAGGAGAGCTGATCAAACGCAGGCAAAATGGAAGGCCCATTTAATGGTATTTGTTTACTGTGTAATTTCTTTCCTGGTCTGACAGGACTGACACCTGAGGAATTAAAGTATACACTGGAGGAACTTAAGGAGATGTGAGAATCATTTCTAAAACAGTGCTGTACCAGCATAGCTGGACCAAAAGGATGCATCTCATTAAAGAAATGTAATTGAAAACAACACTGGCTCGTATCACAAATAGTTACCTGAAGGCAGTAATCATGCACTTAGGGGTTCTTATTTCTCCTACCACAGGCAGCTGAAAGCATTTTGCTAGGAGTAAGGTGAGTCTTTTGACTAGATCCTGAGGAGTAAATGTGGGAAGTCCGATGTATCACTGGTGTGTTAAGTCATTATATGCTATGTTTAAATACACTCTGGTTTTTGTCAGCAGCTGAGGAAATTCAGTATCAAGCTATAGAGAGTCTGAGGTTTTAGTGTAGCAATAACTCCAAGAAAGCAAGCAGTAGTGTAAATTCTTGCAGTGTGCTCTCAAAGGAATCTGCCTGAACTACCACAATGAGAAATAGCTTATTTTGGGAAATGCTTCATGCGGATGGGCCAAGCAGACATGCCTTTGGTGCAGGTGTGCCTTCACATACTGATAATGGAATTTGTTTCAGAAGCCTGTAGCTGGAGTCAGATTTGCCATTCTGATTTTCAAGTAATTTGTGACTACTGTGAATTGAAAAGAAAAAGGGAACTCCTTGCAGAGCCATGAGTGCTCTGTAGGAAAATAAGAGGTTGGTTTAGTCTGGCTTCTGAGTCTGCACACACAGCAGTGTGCAGAACACACAACATATAGAATTGCCAGTCAGGAGAGAGACATGGGGCTGATACTCTGTCTTTACACCTTCTTCTAATTTTTCTGAACTAGGAGTATCCCTTTGCAGTCTTCATGAGAAAGGGGAGGGGAGTCAACGCAATTAAATTTTTCTTGGCAAGTCATTCAGAGCTGAAAGTTGCTCCATGAAATGTGATCTAGAAACAGGAGTGCACAAACGCCTAAGGCAGTAGTGGGGAGAGATGCTTGTTAAGAGCATAATGATGGAAAAGTGTGTACAAGGGGAACCATAAAAAGCTCCTGGGTGGGACCACTGGTACTGGGAGCCTGAGCAAAGACCAGATGAATGAAGAAAAGGTTACTTTAAGAGAAAACTGAAGATTATGTTTGGAGTAAAATTGTTGGAAAGGTGATTGAAAAGGAGGAAGTGTTTTGTTAACTCACAACCAGACAACAAGAGCAGGAGAGATTCCTGCTCTGAACATGGTCACTGCTGATAGAGTAAGTCAGAATTCCTTTGGACTGCGGAAGAGGATCTTAGAAACAATGTTCAGGACAGAAGGATACCCACCAGTGAGTGGGAGGGAGGGTATGGGGGAAGAAGGAAGAGATGGTAACAGCAGAGTGCCCTTGCAGCCCAGAGGGAGCACTTCCATCATTGCAAGGCTGACATAACTGGGAAGGTGCAAGTCTGAAATCTCTCATTTTATTCTTTGTGCATCTGCTTTGTTACTTCATGGAATAAAAATCCAAGAAGCTTGGCCCATGTGAATCTGGAAGGGAATAGAAATGTGTGTTTATACTGTATTTGTAAAATCCTTCTGCAAGTATGTGTGTCCAAGTGAGAAAGTGAAAAACATACACAAAATGTAAACAGGTACATGGAAGAGTTCTCCATTGTTTCAGGTATAATGCTAAGTTTGGTTTCTTTCAGTTAATGCTGCTAAAATACAGCATTATGAATTGCAGATCTTTAAGACTGAGGGAACAATACAGAAATAAACAGTGTAGTAAAGAAAACTCATTTCTCATAGTGTCCCACCACTATGGATTTATTGTCAAGGCAGTTTGAATAAAGTATGTGCACAAGAAATTTTGTGCTGTGCAAGAGCAGGACTAGGTTGAAAATCAGAGGCCTTTTGAAGTGCAGCTTGATCCAAAAATATCTGTAGTTACTTAGACAAAAATAGTCTGGTAGTATCACCTTGTGCAGTGTAGGAAAACATTAATTACTTGACACCTTGTCAACTTTATAAAATGAGAATAGGTGAGACTGAAGAATGAAAGTTATTAATGAAAGGAAGAGATCAATGCCCAAAAAGTAAGTAGAAAGAAAATTAATCCCTGTAGGAACATGAGAGACAGCTTAGCAAACAAGGAGTCCTGAATGACAGGAGATGTGCGATTATTACAGCATATCCCGATGTGATAATATTTAACAGCATTTTCCAAGACAAGGAGAACAGGTCTAAATAGATGCCCATACAAATCAAGTATTTTTTCTACAAGGAACTTTCCCCCTGTCAGGAAGGTGTAGATGTTTTCATCTACTCTGTGAAACCTGTTCCATAGGGTGGGAGGAGCTGTGAGGGTACAGCAGAAGTGTCTATAAAATCAGAGCCATTTAAAACAGGGCAAGGGAAGGAGTGTTGATGAGGAGTGGTTCCAGACAGACAACACTGTGCACAGCACTTCCACTTGGAGGTATGTGACAAATGGCTGCACCTGGCTTTGGGCTGCTTTTTACTTAGGCTTTGTCAGCAACTTGGCTGCAGTCCTGCAGAATGTTTTAGGTGAGCATCCACTTGGAAATGAAGATGAACAACACTTTTCACTGTGTTAGACTCTTCCTTTTTCCTCCCTACACCCAAACCTCACCTTTCTTCTTGGATTTAGAGGTGGTTTTAATCAGGGGCAAAGGATAGCAAAGACCTACATTCACTCTCACAAGATCTACTGCTTACTGGTGCTGGTGACAGAGGCCAGCAGCAGGACACCTTGCATGTATTTTCCTACTCCTCCATCTCCTGGGACTGACACTGGTAGTGGTATGACAATGGTGATCCCAAAGGAAAACAGCAGGAGCTGCTGCATGGGACCCTTAGGGGAAGCTCTTCCCAGATCCCACTGCCCTTCTCAAAGGACTTGTCACATTGGGGTCTTACAGGAAACATGTTTCACCTGTAAACAAGAGTTTGTCAAAGCTGAACCCAGTCATAAGATAAGATCTGCCTCAATTTGCAAGCAAATTTAATTATTTAATTTCCAAAAACCCAGAGAAATGTTTACTGTCAACATTTTTAAAGTGGATTTTCATGTCAAAATTTTAGCTAGCTTCTAACTTTCTGGAGGAAGGTAAAAATGAAAATGAATTATTTAACTGTTTTCCTGACATGATTCCAAACTTGCTGTTAAATCAGAAGAGTCTGTAAATTCTCAAGTTTACATCTTGAACCAGTCTTTCCAATCTTGAAAAAACCTATCTGCAATGAAGAAACTTTTTTCCCCCCTGCTTTTTTTAAAAGAGACTATCTTAGTTTGCCTTTAAGAGGCATTAAATGCTTGGAAAACTCTTCCTCCTATTTCTTCTGGAATCCCCTCACCATCAAACTGCTAGAAATCTCCAATATAGGCTTTCTATACTTAAAAAGTATGTTCAGTGGCAGGTGAGCTGGGATGCTGTTCAAGGATTTAGAGTCTGAGCTCTGAACCCATCCTCATTAAACTGTGAAATTTGTCATGGAAATGTGACCTATGATGAAAATTGCTAAGATTGCTAAAATTATCAGCATTTGGACTGTCCTTATTTACCTTTTTATCACAGAGTTAACACTGCTCAGATCCCAGCCCTGAACCAGCAGTTTCAGCATGTCAGCTCAGGGTTGGAGAATTCCCAGGCTGATGAAGTCTCAGCAGAGCAACAAAGAGGATAACAAAGCTGGATGGGGAAAAAATAAAGAGCTGAAAGGCGGAATCACCGTTACAGTCCTGACTCTGCAAGACTGTGACATTCTCTTAGATCCTGTGCTGAACTGCTTCCAGGAGTGGCAGGGGCTGGAGCAGTGTTGGGAAGGTTACAGTTGTCTGCCTTGATCTTCACATGGTATTTATTTGTGCACTTGCTGGTGTTCTGGTGCCTCCCCATCCATGAAGCCATTTGCCTGACCACAGAGCACTTTATACAACTATTTAAAATGTGTCCAGTCCCAACAGATGCAGAGCTGCTGACCAAGCTCATTTGACATGTTCACAAAGCTGTATTTTTTTAAGAGCAGGCTGGTCTCATGCTAAGCAATAAACACTGGTCCTGCAGTCTTGGAATTAGTTCTTTTTTGTCAATATAAACTGAGACTATGGTTTTGGAGGAGTTTTACTGTAAGTAACAAAACATTTTTAAGTCAGACTTAAGGGGATCTTTTTGAGTTTCTTTGCTACTTTAATCATGTCAATTAAATTGGGGGATGTTGTATATTCTCTGGTGTAGAACAAGCTATGTAGCATTAAAATGTTGTTTGTTATACAGTTTATGGAATTATTAAGTGAGATAAATGATACCAGGTTTTTCTCAAGCCACTATAAACACTAACAAAAGCAGGTTTTTGCTGGTGTGGTCTGTACTGCTCTAGGTGAACACAGCTACACCTAGGGACCACTTTTAGTGTGCAGCCTGAGCGTGTGCTCCTGCTCTGGGGAAGTGTTTGCTCCAGGGGGCTGAGTGACCCAAAACTGGGACCTGAGCTCTCAGACAGTCCTACTAAGGGCTCAGTTCCTCTCTGAAGGTCAGTCCTGTCTCTAGTATGCAGAAGTAGATTTCTGTTTGACGCTGACTCCGGTGTACAGCAGCCTGTGTGCTTTTCCCAAGGACCCAAAGGACATTGTGGGCTCAATCCCCATTCTCTGTTCCCCTGTGGCAGAGAGGACATCTACAGGTTCCCCACAGATGCTGTCATCATGGTGGTAGTAGTGGGGTGTTTTTGTGTCAGTGGATTAAAACAATGTCCCTGTCAATCCGTGTCTGAAAGCCCACACAGGTACTGAGGTGTGCTTGGAAAAGGAGGGACTGTGTTCATGTCTCAATGGAAGAAGACCTAACAGTGGGGAAATTAACCCTACAGTAGCTGTATTGGTCTAGAGCAAGCAGGTAGGTGTAGGTGAAATGAGTTCACTGAGACAGGAGGGTCGCAGGGGTTTAAGGGGTGCTGAAGCAGTTGCATGGTATGACTGGTAACAGCTGATCTGGAAATACGGCATCCCACCAAAAATACTCTGAAGGAAATCAGGAGAGTGTTTAGAAGGGAATAACACTATGAATGGAGCCTCCAGAGGAGAACTGAAAATTTAATATGCGAATTTGATTGAATGAATGTGGCATAAACTAACAAAATTAGTCTCTGTTTAACTTACCAACATGCTTTTGAGCAGAGATTATGCAGCTGTAAAAATCACCAGCGAAAACAATAGTCTGAACAGAATAAGCACCAGGGGTTTTGAGAAACTTGTTTTGAAAAATGGGCACTATTTGAAGGAGACAAATACACCAGGATAGTAATAAATAGTATTAAAAAAATGACTTTAAGAGACTGCTAAGTGCTTAGAAATCAGGAAATTCCAGAACTAGTTTGCAAGAGCCATTGTAGTGTGCAGCCTGTTTCTAAAATAGTGCCGTATCTCAGAGATCTTTTACAACCTCCAGTGCAAATGGATGATAGCTTTTTGTTTGCTATTAATACTCGTTTTTCAGAGTTGAGGGAAGATATGAAAGAATAAGCAGCACAGGAAATAGGACAGGGGGTTCCATTCCTTTAGCTGCAAGCGGTGTGTTACGTAGCCAAATGAAAAGAAGTTGCCATGCAGTTGTACTGTTGGAGCCAAAGTCCTCATCAAAAGTGCACTGAGATGTTTTGGGCCTCCCTCCAGCCACTGGGTGCTGAATCTCCATCGTCCCTAAAGTTTCTTCCCAAGGTTGGAAGGTTTACCGGAGCCCCGCCCAGCTGCAGGTTCCATACATGGCAACAGGCACCAACGGCTGTGGTGACTGATCACAGAACGTGTGGTGACCACCAGTGACCACCAGCAGGATGTGTGGTGACCAGGTCCAAGCAGTGTGGTTACCTGCATGGCTGCAGGTGGCATGAATGTCTGGGTTGGAGCGACCACGAATCCAGTGGTTCACCAATACTGAGCTCAGTTCTGATCTGACTGTGCCATGACCTGCTGAATCATAGCCATAGGCTGTCGCTGCCCGGCCACTGCTGGTTTTCAAGCTACTGTGCCATGACCTGCTGAATCATAGCCATAGGCTGTCGCTGCCCGGCCACTGCTGGTTTTCAAGCTGCTCAGTGGCTTGAGTGCGACCTTCTGTGCTTGGCTCTCTGCCGGACCTCTGCAGCCTTCAGGCTCAGCAAATTTTGGTCTCCTAGCAACAGCTCAAGCAGGCACAGCTCATCCAAGGTAGCTGGCAGCAGCAGTTGGAAACAGTGTAGCAGCTCGGCGGCGAAGGAGGAGGAAGGACTCTCTGTGAGGTAGTTCCAGTCTTTAGTCCCTGTCCCGGGGGACAGGAGAGCGTAGCAGCTGAAGGTACACACCACAAAGAGCAAAGAAGTGGGGACGTGCAGAGGTTTAAAAGGGGCAAGAAAAGGGGCAGTCCAAGGGGAGGAACAAGGAAATGAACCAATGAGGGAACAAAACGTAATCGGGGAACATCCAATGGGGAAACAAAAGGGTGGAATACATTAACTTAACCAATCAACAGAACCTGGTAACAGAACTTTTGGGTAACTTATGAGTATTAAAATAACTGTGAGGGGACGGGGGAGGAGATGGAACCTGACTGACAACTATGAGTGGCGGGAAACTATCCATGCCTGCCTTCCCCATCCCCCTCAGACTCACTGTTCTGAGGGGAATAACTTGACCATCTTGTTTCTTCATTGATCCACATGGAAAAGGCAGGCGTGGCAGATTGTCCCTCACTCTCAGTGACCACAGCCACTGGCTGGGTCACCGCCACAATAGGCGTGATGCTCAGGGGTCCTCATCTTTGGAGCAGGCTCTCTGCAGCCTGGGACCGCCTGCGCAGGGCCTTTGTCCACCAGGTAGCTGTCGCAAGTTTTGTTTCTCCCAAGTTTTGCATGCCTCTGCCTGGCTTTGCCAGCGTGGAAGCAGCTGTAGGTCTGGTATTGGGGAAGCAGTTTGGGAAGGCAGGACTGCTGTGTTGGTCGGGGATGGGCAGGATTGTGGCCTGACCCCCTGTGGGTCCCGCAGCCATCGCTGGGATGAGTGTGCTCCGCACCCCGCTTTCCCGGGAGCCACCAGAATTTTGTATTAGGGCCACAAACACCAAACTGTGCCCGAGAGTTATTAGCAGATGAGTAGAAAATGAAGTCCCCTATCATGATTACCGTCGTGGCCCGGTGGCGAGCTAACAGCTGTTGTCGTTTCTCTGCAGGTGCCCACGGAAGGGCTGCAGGGGCCGCAGGATGCCGGCCGCGGGCGCTGCTTGCGCCGGACCGTCAGCGTGCCCTCGGAGGGCCAGTTCCCCGAGTACCCGGCAGAGGGGGCCGCCCAGCTAGGTAAGGGACACCTCGGACACGGGAAATGAACACTCGAGCTGCCAGCTCTCGGAGGGCAGCACCCCGCCAGAGCACTCAGCTGGGCGGGTGCCACCGCGGGATGTGCGGGGCCTGCAGCCCAGGCAGTGTGTGTCAGTGCCTCCCGCAAAGTGACTGCCAAACGCCAGGGTTTATCCAAAGGCCAGTGAGGTGGTGATGGGATGCTGGGGGAGCACGGCTGTCACTGCACACGGGGAGCTTTTTAGCTGTGTTTTTAAGCTCACTGGGCAGCCCTGGGATTTTCAGGTGAGAGCTGCTGGATGCAGGTCGGTAGGAATGCAGCTCTTGCAGATGTCTCTAAGTGGTTCCTGCTGGTTTAGGACTGTTAGGTGGTTATATTTTACCTCACCTCTGGAATTCCCTTTGCTTCATATTTTCACAACAAGCACCGAATAACAGGTTTTTCTCTAACTTACTTCATGCCTGTTCAGGGTGCAGTTCCTAAAAGAAGCAGCCATCTGCCTGCTGTTGGATGTAATTATCCATGTTGAAATTTAGGCCAAACAAAGGAAAAGATAGGTGTTAAAAATGACAGACAAAGGCTCTGTTGCAGTGGTTTCCCAAGTCCAGGTTTGACCCAGTTCCCTCTCTTTTCCACCTCACCTGTGGCTGCATAAAGAGCACCATTCCAGCTCTTTCCAAAAAGGAAGGGAGGCAGCAACCACACACAAATGAGCTCTTCTTTCTCTTCCCAGCCTATGCAAGAAGCTTTCCCTGGCATAGGCTGGTGAGACTTAGGAGTAATTCTTCTCCGGTTCAGCTGTGAAAAATGTCATTCCTGGGAGAGTGAGCTATGAGGAAAAAATAGTAAATAGTAAAGCAGCCTTGTTAACTGCTATAAGAGGTAAAGAGCAGATAAGGTATTTTTCATTTCACAGCCTCAACTGGTTTTTTTACTCAGAATTTCATTCTGTGAGTATATTGCACACAAATGAGGAAATCCCACTCTTGCAGATAGTTAATTAACACCTTGTAACCGTATTGCTTATTTATTTGTACTTGTCAATAGCACTATTTAACTCTTCCTTATCTGAGGAAGTTTGAAAATAAACAGGGCAAAATTGATGATTTAGGAGGGAAAACTGAAAAATACTTTGAGATGAGCAACATGAAAAGAACCCTGACTGGATTTGTTTGTGGCATTTCAAATACACTTCTAAATGATCATCTTGTTTTGCCATATAAATAAATGTTCATTCTTGTTTATAACTAAACCCAGTATTAATCATGTTTATATAGTGTTGTAGGCAAAGTACTTACTCCAGGTGTATGGCTAGTGAGGTGAATGAAGAATTGTATTGCAACCAGTCTGCACTAGGCAATGAATATTATTTGTAGCTCCATAAGCTAGAAAGATCTTTAAAAATCTAAGATTTTAATGCTGCTTTCTTGTATACCATGTGCAAAAGATGTGTAGATTTTCTAGACTTCACTGAGTATCTCAATAGCTGGAAATCCCAGTGTTATGTTTTTAAATGGAACCTTGTAACAGTCTTGATTTCTCTTGAAGGCCATAGAGAATGGATGATTCTGCTGTTTGGTGTCTGCCTTGCTGTGCATTTTGCTTCAGTTTTAGATGCAAGTGACATCTTGTAGTGTGTTATTTGATATATGCCTGCCAAGAATATATTACAATTACAAATATCTACGTGGTCTTCTCCATGTGGGAGCTGCAGCTGTGGTGAATACAGATGTCATGAAGTGTGCAGCCAAAGCAATTGGGCATGCAGTGGAAAGGGGAAAATTGAGCAATGCCCATTCTGTGAGTATGGATGGCTGAGGGGGAGGGAAGGTCATATATAATCTCGAATTGCAGTGCCCTGGGTAGTTCCTTTGTTTTCACATCCTGGTTAAAAATGACGCTTGTCATGATTACGGAATTCCTGCTAATGAAAAAAGTGGGTTGATGGCAAGCAGTGGGAATAGCTTTGTGTCAAGATGCTGAGCCAGAGGACACATTAGTGAAGGGAACCATTGCACATCTTTATACAAAGAAAGAAGCAGGTGGTGGCAGCCAGGATGTATCACAAGCAGTACAGATAACAACTGCACTAAAATAGCTTTGAAACAGACACCAAAAGCTAAAAGGCAGAGGAGAGGCAGCTACAGTATCTGGTAGAGAAATTGCTATGCAGAGCTGATAAGAATATCGAGCTTGTCCTAGGGAAGCATGTGGATAACATGGCAACTGCAAGCATTGCATCTGACAGTGATAGCTGAAATTACTCCTTGCAGAAGAGCTCCTTAGGAATGGCTCTAGTGCAGAGGTGAAGGCATAGCAATAGCATTTGCTCTTTTCCCTAAATAAGGTTGCCATATCTCTCTTGTGATTTACTAATTCATAGGTATATTTATTAAAAATAAAAAAAGCGGGGGGGAGGGGGGATAAGGTGATGGGGCTCTTTTTCATTTGCAGCAATAAACTTATAACTTGTATGAGAATCTTTTTATTAATGGAGCAAATGGAACAATGCATGTTCTGCAAGCGCTTTGTGTAATCAGCAGTAGTATCCATTCTGCAGATTTCTGTGGCGTTCTTTACAGACTTATGCACATATCTGTGTAGCACCATTCCTAGGAAGTGTGTGAGAGAGAACCTACCCACGTTACAGCTGAGAGGTTGAAGCAAGAGATGTGTAACTTCCCAAAGGTCAGCATTAAGTCAAGTGTGCTTCACCCAAGGGCTATGAAGTCACTGTTGCCATCTCTTTCATTTTTCATCCTTGCTGCAGGGTTGACTCAGCTGTTTGGGAGGCAGCTGCTGCACCACCATGGTTACAGTCCCGTGTACTAAGATAGACACCATTTTCCACATACTTCAGTACAGTAAGCTGTAATTTGTGATGGTTCAGCAGCTGCCAGGAGAGCAGCTGAGCCATCCCTTCTGTGCAGGCAGAAACCACTGTGGTCACCTTCAAACGAGGGTCGGAGGGGTGGACACAGAAAAAAACCACAAGATAGAAAGCTACTTGTTTAAACACTGAAAACTAATAAGATCATTTAAAAACTGTAGCTCCAGAGGCACTCAGCATCTACTGCTAGCTTAGCAGCTTGCCCTCTGCTTGCAGGCAGTGGAAAGGTTGGTGCTAATGGTGAGATTTTTAATTCCTGTCTGGAAGATGCACTGTACACTGAGTTGTGTCAGCAAGCCATCCGTTAAATACATGCCATAAAATTTTCTTGGTGCATAATCCCTGTCATTGTAGTAATACCTCTGTGAGTGAACAGGCATACTCTAAATATGTCATTTACTTGCTAGGATTTCATCTTGGCAGCACTTACTCAGAGGAGCCTCCATTCAGGAAAGCTAAAAATGTAGCTGTAATTTCTCCCTAACTCCAGCCTGATAGCCTCTAACTTTCTTTCAAGTGTTATTTGCAGTGGGTCAATTCTGTTACAAAGTGTGGTACAGGCCCTGGAGACCAGCACCTAAATGTCACAGGAGGAGGAACTCAAGCTGGTCCATCTCTGTTTTGCCTCCGTTTCTGCTTCAGATCCTGCTCTTTCTCTACCAGGTGTATTCTTTCCTGTTAGGGAGATTACATCCTTTCAAAGGATTGTTGTTTATAATAGTGTGTTGGAATTAGCCATTCATACAGTAAAAGCATGATTCAGATTTCCACCATTCATGCTGTTTGACAGGCTAGTAGCAGTTACCACTTCCTTTCCCAAATTAATCATCTTCTCTCTTGCTCTGCTTCCTTCTCACCACCTGCTCACTCTAAATGAGAGTTGTTAAGGAGAATACACAGCAAAAGTTTGAATTCTGGCAGCTTTGTGGCAGTAGTAAGAGATTTTTTTGCCTGCATATGTGAAAATATCAGAAGGAATTGAAAGTGGGGAAAGCTTTGGGGTTTGGTCTTTGTTGCTGTTGTTTCTTTAAATTTTAAATTACTAGGAAAAAGCATCATCAGGGAGAGTTTTTGAGATTCTCTGATGCTTAGAAAGGCTAGTAGTGATGCAAATAAATCATATTTTTATATTTGAAGGTGAAATCATCCAAGAAGAAAAAGAAGACTGTTTCACATGTTGAAACAAGTTAACCCTGCTTTTTCTCAGCCTGAAAGTTCATCTCTTGAGAAAAGGTTGCTGAAAGCAGGTCAGAGGTGAAGATGCTCCTTGCAAATTTTAGTTTTGTCCTCCTCCTGAGTCACTAGCATTGAGAATGAAGCATTGATCTGTTTTGATGCCAGGCCCAAACTGCTTTGCTGCCAGGTGAGCAGTTAGCTGGGCAGAAATCCTGCCTCTGTAGTCTCCAAAAAATCCAGAGGCTTTGGAAATGGAGTGAGCAACAGAAGATGAGTTAAGCAACATATGGTTTCATTGCTGCCTGGTGTGTACCTCTTAGCACAGTTCCTGCAAGTCTCTGCTGAGCCCTCCTGCCTGGGGAAGATTGCTCCAATACCCAGCCCGTGCTCTTCCTTCAGGTAAAAACCTGGCAGGAGAGAAAAGACAAGAGCTGAAAAGATTTCTGGGGTGATTTTAGTAACTGCTGTTTCTAAGACAAAGTTGTTTACAGCTAAAACTATCAAAGCTGAGCCTTGCTTTCTGTATATTCCAGCTAGAATGAGTATTTGTGATGAAAGAAAAAATAGATTTACTCTGTGTCACCACATAATTATGATCCTTGTGCACTAAGAGCTGGGATAAATACTTGGAAAGGGTTACTAATTTTAGAGGTGGGGAGAGGGAGACAGTCTGTGTTGGAAGAAAAGGGGTTTGTGACCTACTCAATGGAAGAATCTGCAATGCACCAGTTTTACATTCAGTAAAAATTTTTACATTCAGCAAAGATTTATTTAGGAAATATCCAGGAATTTGATATAATGGAAGTCCTATTACTTCTGAGAAAACTGTGTGCCAACAAGAGGGGTGTCCTTCGCCTCCCAACACTCAACTTAGCCTACAAAGAATATCTGTTAGAAAGTGGGGATGAGAAAATGTCTTCACTGCTCCCTGTATCTCATCTGTAGGGACTCATGATGTGTCTTGATGAAGTAATTTTCCCAGTAGCACTGTCTGCTTTTTCATCATGCTGCTATGTGCAAAATACCTGTCTGCTGTCAACTGTTATGCATGGCAGAGATACAAAACAGGGCTTGGGTTTAGCCCTCAGATTGAGGGGTGTGTTTGGCAGTATCTCTGACAGGAAGATGGATTCAGATGTGCTGACTTGACACATTTGCAGCTCTCTGGTTTTGCCCGACCTGGGCTTGCAGGAGCGTGTTTGTGTGTACCTGTGAGAGACTCCCATCCTCCTCTCTGCAGACCCAGCACTCTGAAGGATCAGATGCCTTAGTACCAGTTCTCTTTATCATGTAATTTAGCAAGCCCAGGTAAGTGGTTGGGGATTTTTTTTTTCTTTTTGACCTGTGCTTTGTACCACAAACCTCAGTTGCAGTGCCCCCTGCAGCTGCCAGGTGATGCTGGACTGAGGTCGGCAGAGTGTTTCCACGGGCTGCAGGTGTTTCTGTGCATTTTGAGCCCCATGGCTCCATTCTCTGCTTCACTTCAACCCAGACCTGCCAGAATTGCCAGAACTCATGCGTGGGAGCCTTTAGTGAGCTGGGATCTGAAGCCTTTGGCTCATGTAATTACACAAACAAGGGTTTGCTGACATCTACAGCCTTTGCCTGCTTCACTGTCTGGTGCCTTGGGTCGTGATCTCTTAGTGCTGTGACTTGGATATGATTAGTAGGAAGTGTAACTAAGATCAGTTGAAATTCTAAAACTTTTAAGTCTTTAGATGATATTGTTTACCCATCATGTTCTATCCCAATATGCAAATGCATACAAACCATGAGTTGCCCTTTAAAACACCTCCTGTGAAATCTAGCTGCTCTTGGACATCTTTACAGGCTACACAGGGAAACATCTACTGTGTGAGAAGTGCCCTGCTATCTTTTGCATCCAGAAAAGAGGTTAGGAAACTTCGGGAAAAGCCCTGAAGTAATCTGAAATTTGGACAATGTACAGCGCAATTTGCCTGCCTTGGAAGAATGAAGAGTTTAGACAACTCTGCTTGAAATTAAAGCTGACTCCAGGGAGGCTGGATGTAACAAACAGGATGCCTGGATCTCAGTGACATTCCCCTGGGCAATTGAAGTTATTTGTATACAGAAAATTGCCAAGCTGCTACCCTTCTTCTTCTAACACAGGTGAAGCCAAAGGATTTTTGTTTGTTCTGAATGCTGCTGAAACTTTATTCCCTTGCACACAGATCATCTGTGCTGAAAGCCAAGTTTCATCATGAAGCAAATTTTATCTGTTTAGATCTTAGACCTTTTTAGGGCAGAGATAAGGGGTAAGAACACATAATCTCAGCTTTCTAATATTGACACATAATCCATTAGGACTTTTTTTTTTTTTGCCATGGAAATGTATATTACGTCCCTGCCCACTACTTTCAGAGCACGTGAAAAAAAATCACTTTAGTGATTTCTAAATTTTGTGTTGTAAGCATAAAGAACACTTTGTAAGAAGAGCGTGTTGGGCAATGTAGGCATTTCTAAGAACTAGTGGCTCTTGGGCCATCTGGGACAGATTTGTTGCCTGTGCTCTAACCAAACCTTCTTGGTTTATTATGAAGGACACTATGATTTTCCTTTTTTTTCTCAAGAACAGAAAGAAAAAGTTATTTATTAAATTCTTTAGGGAAATCTACCTTAAATCATACATGAAGTCACTGTGGGTTGTTCAGTTTTGTAGCTTCTCTTTTCCAGTTGCTTATCTTGTGGCAAAAAGTAATTACACTTCACCCAACCATGCATACTTACCTTTTTTCCATCAGTAACAACTGGCTTAACACTTAATGGAAAATGAGCCTTCCTTCCTACTGCCTGAATTTCCTTGTCTCGTCTACAGTTAATTTGAACTGCTGAGCTAAACTTAAAAGCACTGATCTGGTTCAGAGTTTGGTATTAGTTTCCAGATGTAGCTGTTGATCAGTTTATTGGTTTAGTATAAATTGATACTCAAAAATGCAAATATTTATGAGATTGGATCAGGTGCATCTAGTTTGAAGTCTGTATGAAATGAAGGGTGCAAAGCTCTCTCTACTGTGCAGGGATGTGCACATTGGTGTCTCCCTGCTTTCCCACCCTCCTTGGTGCTGGTTCTGTCGCTTGCCAGGGGGACCAATTCATCTTCAGACAGCGAAGTCATGCTCACAGACTTGTGCATCACCCAGCGAAGAACTGAAGGGTTTTTCTGCTTTATTTTTTCATCTCAGTTGAAACTGCAAATATTTCCTTGACCTTTCAGTGAGCTGGATGCAGTTTAGGTGAGGATCTGACCATTAAAAACTCCATTCATCTCACTCGTTTCTCCTCATCAATGGTCTTTTCCCACTGTTTTGTGGCATGGACAAGCTAAAGCGGTAGCAGAAAAGTCCTGTTATTTGAACTGAAATCACATAATATTATCAGGGGGTTCTAATAATTTTTGTTCCATGTCCCAGTCTTGTGGAAACAAGTTTTATCTCTAGACTTTGCAAATTGCATTTCAAATTTCTGAATCTGGGCATATTTATAGAATAATTCCAAGTACTTGTATAATCTGCCTTCCCCACCCCAATTTACTTATTTATCAATTGCCCCATTCATTCTTTCTACCTAAAGATGTCTTTGCTTGAGTCAGACAGATTGTTCAGCATTTCAGAAGTCTTTCTTTGAGGTCCATACAGCAAGCTGTAGGATTGACAAAAATAGATACCAGGACTGAACCTTCCTGCATCACTTAAAATGGTTTCTTTTGGAGAAATAGGCAGATTATGGCCATATTTCAGAGCTGAATCTAAAGTTTTAACCCTTCTGTTTGAACCTGATTTTAAAACAGAAGATTTCTAAATGATAGAAAAAGCAAAGCATGGAAACAAATCCAGACAAATTATGAATAAATAAATACTACTACTAATAATGTTAAAGAAAGGAAGCAAAAAGCCAGGATTTGCCCATAAAAGCACAAGAACCCTTTGAAGAGATGTACAGGCTAACTTTCATGTACCAGTCCTTAATTTTTCCATCTTTTCTCTCCTACCCTGTGGTGCACATGAATTGTGTGATGTGGCTCCACCCTCCGGAGGCATGCTTTTCTGTGGTGCTGCGGATGCTGGTGCAGAGCTCTGGAATGAAGAGTGATGTGTAATTACCAGAGCATTCATGCCTCTCTGCCATGCTTGTAAGCTGTTGCTGCTCTTCTGCAAAGTCTGGCTCCGCTGTGATCCCAAGTTTTCCCTACTGCTTCCAGTAATTAGGCATTTCTGAGCAGCAGGTCAAACCAATTTGTCCTTTAGAGGGACTGTATATTTTGTTGTGCTGCTGTTAGTGACAGATTTTTGGGGGAGAATGCCTATTTTTTTTTTTTTTTTTTTGGAGCTTCTGTTCTGTTCTGGTGCTACTCTTGGTGCAGGATCCCTGGATGTAGTTTGGTGAGTGGCTTTAGAGTGCGAGGGACCAGTAACATTTTTCTATTATTTATTTCGCAGTCAGTATTGTTTGAGCACACGTTCAAAGAGTTTCTCTCCCAAGGGTTAGGCTTGCTTTTCCCATGGATTTTCCACCTGGGCCTTGGCAGGAGGTAGGGTGACCAAAGCCACTGTTTCTTCCAAGGGAAACACTGAGGGTGTGGGGAAATTGTTACCTGAGAGAATGTGCAGAAGTTGTCTTAAGTAACCCTGCAAGAAAAAAAGGTAGTGGAAAAAAGGACTGAGCCAGAGGAGAATATTGTATTGCAATCAAATGGCAAAACTAGAGAAAATCAGAAAAAAAATTGAAGAAATTTAAAAATAAACAAAACACTCTTTACAACAGCAAAAGGCAGAAGGGAGCATGCAGCCCCTCAGTTCTTGGTGAGCAATTTTAGCCTGTTTAGCAACAGGCTGAACAACTTCACATTCTTCTTGTGTGTGTGTTTGTGTGCTCTGGTCCCCCTGGCTGGCAGGTGAGACCTGCTGGAGGGCAAACCAGGGGCTTTTAAACTGATCCCGCATGATCTGCTCTTCTGTCGGGGCTGTTGCAACGTGTAAGGGACGGTACGGTGGCAGCAGCACCCAAACTCTGTAGGGTTTGGCTTCTGTGCCTTAAAGAGCTATAAATAAATAAAAATGCTATGCCTGGAAGTTTAGCTCTCGGCACTTCCAAAATAAAAAAAAAGAACAGAGCTCAGGAGAAGGCAATCAGACTTCACCATTTCACTCTCAAAGCCACAGATCTTAGAATTTAAAGACAAAAATAAAAGGCAGTGCAGAAAACAAAGAGGGGGGAAGTTCATTGCTTAAGTGGCTGTTGGGGCTTTTTTGGTGCTGTGCATTTCCTAAGCTGTAGAAACATTTGAAGTGAGGGAGCACCTTCAAAGGAAATGCAGTTTTTCAAACACATTCAGATGTAGTTCCTGGTCCAACTCATGAGATGTTTTCCTCTAAACTGGCTTCGTGCACTCTGGACAGTGTATGCAGTGCTATCACCCTCTTAAGTTTCCCTGTAGCTGATTTTAGACTCGGAGTCAGCTGCTTGAAATCCCTGAGTTTTCCCACCATCAGGCGGGTTTTCGCGGGAGCGTCTCCTCCTGCCCACACCCCTTCCACCCCACCCCGAGTGCTTGCGCTGCCTCTCGGCTCCCCCTTGGGAGCCTCCCCCACATTCCCTTGGGACAGGAAAAATGGAGCGTGTGCCCGTGGCGGGTGGACCGTGCGGGTTTTGGGGAGCACGGCGCACATCCTCTGCGCTGCGGGGGCCAGCGGCGGTCGGGGGGCGGCTCTCGCCCAGCCCGAGCCCCGGCGCTGCGTAGGGCGGCTGGCGCTGGGCGCTCCGCTCTGGCTGCTCTGCATTCCTGCCCGGCCGGGGCCGGGGCTGGGGCACGGCGGGGACAGGAGAGCGCGGGGCTCCGCTGCCTTTCTGCTCGGCATCCTGGCAGGACCATGGTGGAGTTGTCAGGATTCGCACAGAATGCAGAGCGCAGGTGAGACAGACCCCTCCCGGCACCACCGCGCAATAGGGGACGGTATTGCTGCGGTGATTCCAGCGGGGCGGGCTGGGCTGGATGACTTGTCTCAAAGCAACTAGAAACCTGCAGGGGTTTTATCCATGTTGTATGTGTATATAAGCTCTTTCATTCGTTATTGCAGCTTTATACATAGGTTTCTAAAGAGATGTTTACATTGGTACTTTTCTGCTCACTGGTACAGAAATCAAATGTTAGTATTAGGACAACATGTAGATGCAAAGATGAAGAACAGGTTTTTGTAAATAGTTTTCGGAGCTAAAAATCTATTTTATTGCCACTTAAATCATGAGGTTTGTTTCTCTCCCTCTCGCTGAAAGCCTTTACCTAAGTCAGTACATTTTTAAATGACACTAGATTTCTAGATAAGGCCAGACATCATCATTCAAGGGCACACTTTGGGAATATTTGTCAGTGTTTACTTGTGGCTGGCATTGCGTGATATTTCCAGCATCGGAAGGATGTTGCCAACCTTGCTTCCTGTCCTCCAGAAAGTGATGGTAAATCAAAGCAGCTCAGGGAATCATATAGGTTGCACACAAAAACCAAGAAGATTCTGGGTTCCTTTCAGTATAAAGGGTACTGCCTTAGCAATGCCACTTGCTTTTCCAGCAGCTTTTGTACAAAAATGTATTTAGTGATAGCAAGCTAGAAAGCATTTACGTTTCCTGTCTTTTGCTATGATTGAACATTTTCCAGTAGGTACAAAACCAATAAATGTTGTCTAAGGAACCAGGGAATGGAATCTCCTGAGTCAAATGTTTTCTGCCTCAGAAACCTCCTTTAATAGGTGCTGATTACAACATCCTCCTTAGTCATTTTCCTCCTCATCCATAGACAGAGTGAATACTAATTTACTAACTCGGAGAGACTGTTTTTGTTAGCCTGAACCAATGGACTTGTTCTGCAGCTGCTTTTGAATTACATGATCAGAAAATGAAAACCTTCTGCCTTAGCTTTTTTCAGACAAACACATGTTTCTTTGAAAAGCAAGCAAACTTTTGGCAAACTGCTCAGAAAAGTTCAAGGCACCACAATGCCTATGCCTTTCAAATTCTATTTCAGTGATTTTGAGGTAGTTACCAAGAGATTGCCTTTATAATTTCTTGTCTCTTTTTGGGGCTCTTTCATACAAATAACGTGTTAATTGGGTAGTGAATTAAGAGTACAATACCGGGGAGTTGGGGAAGGCAGACGTGAGGAGCAACTTACATTCCTGCAGATTCGTCATGTTGTGCCCAGCTTTATCCAATACTCTGTGGGTGCTGTTGCTCTTTCTAGGTTTAAAATCTCTGAGGAGGGGGAAAAAAGTGTAATTGCAATGAATACTTAGGGTGCCTTATGTCAGGAAGATCTGTCATGGCTCTTTAAAGCTCGTGGGAACAAATGCGTTTCATTTGTGCATAAGCGGGAGGAAAGGACATTCTGCTACATTGAGCCTTAACCTGCCCCATGCCATTTTCTGATATTGAGAGTCAGTGTAATATTGGAAGTCAGAGAATTTGGGGATGCAGCAAATGACAGGGTGTGCATGGCATTTGTAAATGTCTCATTGGCATCAGGAGACAGATTCATTTTCCAGCCTGTAGAGGTACATACCTTGTCCAAGCCTTAATTCCCCACAAAGGGAATGCTTCCTTTTATCTAGGTTTCTTGGCTAATTGGCATCAGACAGCACAAATGTTTTTCAGGAGGGCTAATAATTGTGGGATTTGAAACTGGGCCAATGGCAGAAGGGAGACCTAATGATCCCCTTCCATTTAATTTTCTTCAGCTATGGGTGACTGCTTCTGGTAAGGGAGAGTGAAATCTGCACAGGAAATCAGCAAGCAAATGATGCAACTACAGGCAGAGCTTATGGTTTCAGCACTATCACCTCCACATGTGAAATTGGCTACAGCCTAGAAGTATATATGTTATGGATTTCATGGGAAATGATAGTGGAATTGTCGTGGTACACATAACTGCAAAAATTGGGGTACAGAGTAATAGCTGCTTCTCTGAGCAGGTGGTGGCAGCTCCGAATGGCTGTGGTGAGTCTGTGTGGAACCATAGAGTCATTAAGGTTGGAAATGATCTCCAAGAGCATCAGTTCCAACTGTTAACCTGGCACCTCTGAGGCCACTGATAAACAATGTCCCTAAAAGCCACATGCACACATTTTTTGAACGCTTCCAGGTGACTCTACCACTTCCCTGCATAGCCTGTTCTAGTGCTTGAGCACTGTTTCAGTGGAGAAATTTTTCCTGATGCATTCTTCCCTAGCAGAACAGTGCTGATCCTTGGGCTGTGGGTCTGTTGTGGTAACATATGATACTGCATTTTTCTTCTCCTGTACCTGCAGTGTGCTCAGCAGGGACTTTAGGAGGGCAATGTTGTGATGTGAACACCTGCCAGAGAAGTGAAACAGCTCTGCCAACATGTTTCTTTAGAGTCGAGTCTCTGGGCAACCTTCAAAAGTGGCACCAATGACAAGCATTGAAAAATCAATGTCTGGCTTAAAAAGAGGAGATTAAAACTATTTTTTTTCTATTTATTTATCCATTTTCCTAATTATTTTCATTTGTTTTGGAGTAGGCTTCAGTCAGGTTTCCAACTCAGTTGCACTGAAACTGTGACCGTTTTTCTAGAACAGATGTTTTAATTGTCTCCACATTTGTTTGGTTCCAGGGGTAATGGCTACAGAAAAAACGTCAACTGTACAAAATAAAGCATAATTCTAATGCTGGCTTTCACAGCATTCATGCTTTTAAAGCCCTGGCCTAGTATGTCCCCAGGTCACTCCAAAGTGTCAGCTGTATTTTCTCCAGGGAAACTCTCACCAGAGTGTCCAGGAGGAAGCTATAGATATTGCATCGGTCAAAAATTAAGCCCATGTCCACAAGATAGAGGACTTGGTATGGCCTTGTAAAAATTCCTTAAACTATGCAGTCTCTTCCCTTGCTGTGCTTCCTTGCTTCACCACTAAATCTGGTCCCCAATTTGGGAACAGATTAAAAAACCCCTCTATATGCTGCCTTTCTTGTAGTGATCTCTAGTGTTTGGCAGGGCCTTGGGCTCTGGCAGTTGCTGTATTTTGATGCTTGTGCAGAGATTAACATAGTCTTCCTATAAACATAGGTGGAACTGAGTAGTAAGAGGGAGGGAGACCACATGATTCCTGGGTAGGGGTAGGGAATGATATTTCTGGTCACAGCCACTCATTCTCTGGAATGCTCCTGCTTTTCTGCTGCCTACCTGGTAAGTGCAAGCTGTGTGTTTTCAGGCTGCTGCACACGAAGAGCTTTTTGGTGGTGGTTTTCTATCTTGTTATGTGGTATTAGAAGTGCAGGTAACTTTTTCTTTTTTTGTCTGTGCCAGTGAAGGAGAGTTCAGCTCCCACCTGGTGGTGTTGGCAAAGCTGCAGTTTCTTGATGTATGAAGGGAGTGAGCAGTAACCTCAGGGTGGAGTAAAGCTCCCTGTTGGCACAGCTCCCTCAACCCTGCTCTGCAGGAATCGCTGATATTTAGGTTGTGCTGAAAACAAGCAAGTTGAACTCATTGTGGGAGTACTACGTAAGGCTCTTACCTCGTATCAAATGTAGTAGAAAGAGGGTAAATAATGCTTAAGTTGATGGGTTGATACGGCAGTTCCTGTGTGATCTGGCCAGAAGCTTTGGTGTCATGGTCAGTAGATTATCACATTGATCATGGTGAATGGCATCCCACAACACTTCCAAGCTATCCGTATGGATGTTAGGCATTCTGATGGAACCAGAATGTTGCAGACTGAACAATAAGATACTCATTTCTCTCTCATATTTCGTTCTCTGTCGTGTGAACTGTTTTTCTCAAAATTCTTGTTCTCTGTTATCTATGTGATAATGTGTAATCATAGAAGGACAAAAGACCCCAAACCAGCCACCACCCGAATCCGAGCCCTCACTAACTTGTTCTTTCATTTGTTCGCTTGTTGGAGATGTCATCCAAATGAATCTAAAAAAGAAAAATCATTCCTGGGGTGTTTCCCAGCTCTGGTTGAGCCTGTATGCCCAAGGAAAAACAGCAGGTCAGGAAGTAATAGTAGAGACCAACTGGTGGAAGCATGCCACCAGTGGAAGCATGCCAACAAAACTACCTTAATCAATTATTTTCACAAAATACAGGACTTGTAAAGACATGAATTGTGCAAACTATGTGGCCTGCAAGGTGAGCAAGAAAAATTCTTGGGAAAAATGTCCTCTTGTGAATCCAGCATTGGAAATTAAGTACCTTTTACATTCTGCTCATTAAATATATAGCTGAGTGTATTTATACTTTAATACAAGATGTCTGTTGACATGAGGCATATGGTCCACAGTCTGGAAAGGCACTCCAGAGTGGATGGCTCTGTAAATAACATCTTGGCCCTAATTTGGAATTAAATTAGCTTAATATTTTTGGAGTGATCATTAATAGGTACTTGCAAACTTGCCATCCTGCTAGCAGTGTAACTTAGCTGAATCCCTTGGCTCTTCTGAGGATACCAAGGAAGTTGGATTGAGTACAAAAATGTAATTAAGTTGGTGTGGAAGTGGGAAAAATTACCCCATGGATGTTCATCAGTGAAGTTCTGAAAATCCAACAGTCCTGCCCAGCTGAATTACCTGTATTATTATATACTGGAGAACTTCAAGGTTTGTTGTTTTTCTCACCTCCATTTTGAGCCTTTCTGTCCCTAATTCTCTTTCCAGGCTGTCAGCAGGCACAGCTTTCACTGCCCCTGGATTCCTCTCTGCTCCAGAAATTGTTATGTAGCAAATTCTTTTTTTCTGCCCCTCTCTTGAGTACCACTGGTTAAGGTCTCTGATCTCAGCTGGACTGGAAGGCTGGTGATGCTCACTCTGGAAGTGAGAAGAACAATTACCCGGCTAAGTGATAATATTGCATCAGTGTGCAGAGGTTGTCATCTGCAGCTGGGTAAGAGCTGTTGAGAGTGAGTATAGAGATCAGTGACTGTGCTAAAACCACTTCATTAAGCAATCTGAAAGGATAAAACACTAGACAATAATGTGTATGTGTGGGCTGGCACTTCAGCACGGTTTCACTTTCCACAATAAATGAGCTGGCTTGAAGAGACACTTGAGTGTCTATCCTTTTTTTTTTTTTTTTTTTTNTTTTTTTTTTTTTTTCTGATTAAAAAGGGCTTTCTATGCACTTTGCCATGCTCCAATGGGGCTGTCCACATCTTCTCATGTCTGACATAAATCTGCTATTGATTTACACTGAAACAGAATGATTCTGCTTGTAGATTGTTCATAGGATCGTGTCACAGCACTACACGCTGGTTTTGCTTAGGTAGCTTAAGCCAAAAAAGTTACCCATGTTCCAAAATAATTGCGAATACTTCCATCATGATTTCCTAATACAGATTGAGTTACTGAGCCTTGTCCACTGGGATCCTCTTGAACTAGATCATGGCTTAGTTAGGGGGCTGTTACATTGTAAAGCTGCTCCTCAAAGCAAAATTACTTTCATTATAGATAGGCATTTAAAATGATTTAATGAAAGAAATGGAGCCTTGTGCATATAGAATTGACATTTTTAGATGTCTGGGAAACTTATTTTCAAGCTAGCTTCTTGTTCCGTGCTGTGGCATTGAAAATAGGATTGGAAAATTAGTACTACTTTGCATTTTTCTGGGGCAAAGTTCTTCAAATAACTAGTCTTATTTCCTAATGGGCAGGTATAAAGGTGAGTAGTTTTGCCTGACATATTACATTGATCCAGGAGTTGGAGACACATTCATTGTGTCTTATTCGCTCCTAAATTGTCGTAAAGCATTTTAATAAGAATGACTTGGGTGTACAATATCTAAAGTATATTGCTGTGAGGACATCATTTACTGAATAAAGCAATATCCATCAATCAGTCTGTCAGCACCTGTCCCTAGTGCATGTAAGACCCATTTTTCCTCCCCTTGAAAGTGCCTCATGCAGAGAACATTAATACATTATGATTTATAATACCACCATGACTATGTGCTTACAAAGCATCTACATCACAAGGCATCTGTGCTCTATTATTTGCATATATTATGAATTCTCATTTACTAAAAATTCCTGTAGAAAACTCTGAGATTCATGCTTCTGGTTAGTTTCACTGATCAAGAAAGCTAATTTTTAAATTCACGGGATGGCAAAGCTGCTTAGCTTCACAGGTTTCAGACTCATAACTGCAAGAGAGTGACATTTGTGGCAGCTGCAGAGTTCAGACAGTAGCTGTAATGCAGGAATTACCAGGGAGGGATGTGTACAAGTTTTAAATGATTCATTTCCATAAGATGCTCCAAAGCAGAAGGGCTTGGTTTAATTTCCAGGCTTGTGAACTCATCTGCTTTTAGAACTCAGGGGTGAGGGAGATAAACTCAAACACTTTAAACAAGTTTTCTGATGTTCTCACCAGCTATTCTGTACAGCTAGTGGTGCTAATTTTGGAAAGCAATCTCCCGAGGCAGACATTAGCTGCTTCTTTCTTATTTCTGCTTTTTGATTGGTTTGGGAGGGTTTTTTATTACTACTTTGCCAAACCATCCCACCTCTCTATATTTTCATATTTTCCATACTTCCACTCAGGTTGGTAGACCAATTTGTATCTGGATTTGCATTAGTTCATCAAACTCCCAGTGTAGGTAGGTCCCACAGCATGAAAATAAGTTAGTCATGTTTTGAATAGTCTTCTCATGCTGATTTGCGTTTTATCTCAAAATCTGGCTGTCCTGGAAAATTTGGACAAGACTTTTTTTATGGCTTTTGGAAAGCTTTAGAGCACAAGACCTCCTTTAAGACAAATTTAAGAAGCTATTCACAGTATAACTTCTGCTGTGACCAGCACTACATCCCTCCTGCAGCTGTGGAGCTGTGTCTCTGGGTTTCTTGCACAGAAAAGGTTTAAAAATCAAAATCAATACTCCAGAGGAGTCTGAAGATATATTTGAAGGGATTGTTTGAAACTAAGTATTCAAAGGATGTAAGCAGAGAGGACACGATATGTCTCTCTGATATGAGGGTTTGATAATGGACTACGAAACCCAACATCAGCCAGAGCCCAGTGGTTGGGAGATGAAGCTTGATAAATTCAGTCTTGGAACTAAGGAGCAATTTGCTAAGCAGGAGTGGAGTTAACCATTGGAACAGCTTACAGGGGATCAGACAGGCTCCTTCTGTCTTTGCCATGTATGGTGACAATTGGATGTCCCTTTTCTGGAAGACAGGTCTTTGTTCAACCAGAAATAATTCAGTGAACGGATGAAGTCACTGGGTGACATTATGAAGGTGTTTAAAGTCAGGTTAGATGGATTTAGTGTTTTGTTGTGTCAGTGACTCTTCTACATCTTTTCTATCACTTTAAATTCCCAGGATTTCTAGTGGGACTGTGTTCATGACTTACTTTTTTATAAGGACTTTTTAATTCTGGTTTTTGTTCTGATGTCTGTCTCTACCTCCTGACAGTTCCTTGCAGGCAGGTGACCTGCATGATAGTGTGACCTGTTAAGCCACACAAAATGAAGATAAATAATAGGGATGTATTTCTGCAGGTTTTTCCCTCTCTGTGGGTTTCCCCAGGCATGTTAATTAACAGGAGAAATCTGCTTATCAAAAACTTCACTGTCCTTCCAGTTCCTAGTTGCATCTTCCTGACTGAAGTCTTTGCCAGTTCTAGCTCCATTTTTTGCAAAGATTTTTTTATGTTCCCATGTTTTAAAATACTCCAATAAGCCAGTTTCATATTTGTTATTTAATATACTTCCCCTGTTATCATGAACATTTTAAAATATTGAAAGGGATTAATAAAGCTAAATGATTACACAAGATGAGGCATCCAGGGAGGTAAACAGGATCTGTATGTGATTTGTACTCCTAGAAAGGATGCATTCATGGGAAATCAATACTCATAACTCTATTTTCTCTAGAACCTTTTATTTATGGAGCTGATAGTTAATATTGCAAGTTTTTAATGGAAAGACACCCGGGTGATTGTGGGTACAGTATTTGATTAGGGAACTAAAAGAAAGGAGTTGAAATTTTCATTTCATATTGACCAACCAGATAGATCAAAATAACTATCTAATCCTTTCTCTGAAAGTTCTTTAATTCCATTCTTATTGCAAGAAGATTTACGTCATCAGTTTGCACAGCCTTAAAGAAAAGGTTCTACTTGTGGAAGTTGGACAAAATGTGATCCTTGCACACACAGAGGGAAATTTGTTGGAACAGTTAACTTTGTTTAAAAAATAATCAACTCTTTTTGCATAGATGGGAAATCTATCTTTCCATCACAGGATTTTGTATGATATAGGGAATGTTTCTGGGTTTTCTTCTCTCTGCTTACACTGGGGTGGGGGAACAGGAGGACAGCTCTGCTCAGTCTGGCATGCTGCTGGGGTACTTCACTCCCGAACCTCTTGTCCCATCTTTCCTCATTAATTGTGAATTCTGTAGAGCATCTGCCCTGCCTGGCAGGTGTTTTATGAAAATATCTGTACTGCACAAACAATACTTGCTACAGTTTGTCTTAGTAATTGGAATTTTCCTCTCTGCTGGGACTTGATAGCCCCTTTTTTTTTTCCTTCGTTTGTTGGTTGGTATCTAATTTTTTACTTTACTGATCTAATGGCCTTTTGGTGTAACTTGGGTTTTAGTCAGTGGTCAGCAAATGTCCTTGTTTGTAATAGGGATTAACAAGTGTATAAATTATTTAAAATAAAGACAGGTTCAGAATCTGGTGAGGAAAAGGCAGCTGTCTCTTTAAAGAGTGCAGTTTGATCAGAGCATCAGCCTCATCACCTGAGGACAAAGGCAATTGTGATTTGTCGGGCCCAGGAGTCGCTCACTTACCAGGATTCATCACTGCTTGTGCATGTGTAAACATGCAAAATGCTCTTTTGTGTAGAATAAATCCTATGCTGTAAATTATGATTAAATGTGACCCTTCATAAAGTCACAGTGATGAGTCTTCATTGCAGAGCAAGCTCGATGTCCAGACAGGGCAGAATTATTTCCCATTGTTGGGGAGCTTGGTTTTTATTTTTTAAAATAAATAACTACCCACCGGCATGGATGGCTTCTCTGAGCCCCCAAGACCGCTGTTGTCTCCTTACCGCTCTCTGCTCTGCCCCGGTGCAGTGGGGACTGAACCCAGCGGGGCTGCAGCCACTCCTGGGGCTGAGGAAGAGGAGCGATTCCTGCCCCTGTCCTGCTGCTCAGTGTAAGGAAGAGGAGCAGTTCATCCCTCTGTCTTGATGCTTGGTGCTGAGGAAGAGGAGCAATTCCTGCCCCTGTCCTGCTGCTCAGTGCTGAAGAAAGAGGAGCAGTACCGGCCCCTGTCCTGCTGCTCAGTGCTGAGGAAGAGGAGCAGTTCATCCCTCTGTCCTGCTGCTCAGTGCTGAGGAAGAGGAGCAATTCCTGCCCCTGTCCTGCTGCTCAGTGCTGAAGAAAGAGGAGCAGTACCTGCCCCTGTCCTGCTGCTCAGTGTAGAGGAAGAGGAGCAGTTCATCCCTCTGTCCTGCTGCTCAGTGCTGAGGAAGAGGAGCAATTCCTGCCCCTGTCCTGCTGCTCAGCGCTGAGAAAGAGGAGCAGTTCCCGTCTCCTGCTGCTGTTGGCAGCCAGCAGCAGATTCCATTACTGCCGATCAATGCTGCCGCCATGCAGGAGGAGGGGAGAGGGAGGGGTGGGAGCTTCCTATTCACAGATTGATCAACCTGCCATTGCATGAACAAATTCATTGTAAGGAAGGCTGGGATGCTGGGATAATAGCTGGGGCAGGAAGGGGCTTGTAAACAGGGGAATGCGGGCTTGTCAGTAACAGGGAGGGGATTTAAATTGCCTCTGAGCTTGCTGATTTTTCTTCTAGCATAAAGCACAATACCTGAGCCTTCAAACAAAGCCAACCTTGTGAGGAATGGTAGGGCTATATTGCACTTAGCTGATGAGCTATTGTGCTGACTTACTTGAGCTTCTTTAGCACTGATATGTTTCTACTTTTTATTTAAGTTGATTCTGTCTTAACCTGCTGCCTCTGCTGGATTTTGAGACCTCAATTTCCCCTGCTTCCCTTTTTTGCCTTGTTTCTGTTCCTACTTGGACTGAAACCTGACACAAAGCGACAAGTACAGAGCCCAGTTACTGCTCCCACCCATGCCTGCTGTGTCAGGTGTAGGGTTGAAAGGACAGGGCAGGATCACCTTCTCATGTCAGTGTAGACAATAACTGGAATACTGGAATCCCAAGACCATCAGCTCCTCCCCATCCTTCTTACCCTGCCTCATTCACTTACTGTGTTCTGTATGGAAAAGTTTTCTGGCTGGAGAATAAGCCTTCTTTCTCCTGGGCATGTGGCCGAATGGCTGGATAGCAGCACGGAAGATGAGAAAAGCCTTCTCTCGTTCCTTGGTACGGTAGGGTACAAACTGTATTTTGGGGGTTTTAACACCTTGCTGGGAAGCCTTTGCTACTTTGGCGCTTAATTTCTTCAGTCTTTCAGTCACCTGACCTTATTTCTTGTTAAAAGCTTTTAAGTGGTGTGCAGTGTTAATTACACTTGGTTACAGCCTGCTTGACATAGTTACAAACACAGTGGGCAGAGGTTACCTTGTAAATGGACGTGTGCCCTGCAGGGAATGAACTAAACTGGACTAAACAATGTTACTTACTGCTCTGGTTTTCTTCTCTGTGCCATTTGTCCTGCTGATCTCTGGGTTCAGTCCACTTCCTCTCATTTCCGCCTGCTTGACCTGTGTGATGGTAGCAAGATAAATCAGGAGAGACTGCTCAAAGTTTTTCTTCTTAAGAGAAATGTGCAGATGTACTTAGAATAAAAATTCCCAAGTGGTGTCTTAACTCTGGGACCGTGTTTAGGGTTCACTGACATCTCTCGGATGTCTGCAGTACATTGGGTCTTTTCCTGTGTCCATAACAATAATTCTTACTGTTCAGGGACAAAATCCTGCCACGGTGAGCAAGAGCTGCTGAGGCTTGGAAGAGCCTTCTGGGTCATGGAGAGGAACAGGCAGGAGCTGTTGAGCTTTGGTGCATTCAAGAGCCAGTAAAGCTATCCCAAAGGATTGTTTTTGAGAGAATGCCTCTATTCACAGCCCTTGTACAGACAGTAAAAAGATTGGTTTGGAAAGCTGTGGCTCAAGGCTGTTGTTTAATAATGAGGACAATAAATATTGATATCATACTAATGTGTGTCTAAGTTGTAAGCCTCTAAACAAATTAAGCTGCAGGAACAAGTTGCCATGCGTCAGCTGATCGGTATCAATTGTCTGTGTGCAATCTCTGCAGTAAACACAAGGTAATTTGAATTAGCAGGGGCAGTCCAAGATCATTAGGAACTAACAAGGACACCAGCAGCTCCAGGTCATGGGCAGTAGTTCCTTGTCTCTACTTTTGCATTGGCTCGGTTGTCCAGGCAATTTGTTTGGCTGTGTGTGGAGTCAGCCATTAAGGGAGGTTTTAGAGGCCGCTGCACGAGGAGATCAAAAAGGAGCAATTATCCCAAATTTTGTACAGCCATGCACATCAGGCAGAGGATATGTTAAGCAGTTTAGGAACGTGCATCTGCTTCGTTTCTGACTTGGTTTGCAGAGCTGGAGGATTTGTTCCTCCACTTCAAAGCGAATGCATCAGTCTAAGAACAGCTGATATTGTACCCACTCAGTGGCATGTACAGTTTCCTCCAAACTTTCAGGGAAAATAAATTGTGGAGTTTATACTTGAAATCCCAAAATTATTCTCACCTATGATATCTGTGCCCTTTCTTCCAGCCTCCTCTAGTATTCATCTGCTCCACATGTTAGGTCTTGTCTTTCAGATTGTAAAGTCATTTAGGAATCAATGACTTAAGCACCTTTTAAGTGACTTAGTGTGTCATTTAGGTTGCTTGCTATGCACCTTCTGTACTGGGCACTAATTCAATTACACGTTTTTTATATGCCAACACAGTGCAAGTGTCTAACACCAACAGAATTGCCTGTCTGTAAATTAAAAATCTTTTATAGTTACCTGGATCATTTTCCAAGGCTTATCTGATTGACTCAATTCCTAGTAAAGCACAGCATCTTCTTTTCAAACCCCTGCTAATGGGCTGGGAGAGTTTTTGATCATAGTTTGTATCTAGCAGTTGTTTGATGCTGGAGTTCTACAGCCAGTGAGCTTTGCAGGGTTCCCTTTGTATTTCCCTTTCCAGGCTTAGCAGCTTTTGTGCACTTCAGTGTCCTGAAACTTGGTTGCATTCGCTCTGATGTATCTTCTTGTGATTTTTTTTCCCCCGTCTGGTTGCCTTGAAAAGTGTGAAAAAGCTATCTCTGCAAATTTCCATTTTTTCCTTTCAGTTATACCCTGCAGGATTTGCATTATGTATTTTAGTCAGAATACAAACTTGGACTTCAGGACTTAAAACAGATTGGGGGGGGAGGGGGGGGAGGTTGAGTTTTCTTTTACCTTAGGCTTCTTGAACAGGCATTTAATGAAATTTTTATGACAATCAGTGAATTGGGCCTAGTCTGAATTCTCTCCAAGTGAGCAAAATGAGAGAGAATGGTTACTGCAAGATAAAACATTAACATTTTATTTATTTTGATATGAGGCTTCCTATTTCACTAGGTAGTGAAAATGCTGTTCAGACACTTCTTCCACTTCTTGTTCTTTCTTCTATATCTGCAGACAATTCCTACCCAGTGTGTCTGTCCTGCCAAGCTGGGAGATTTGTTTAGTGTCTGCTTCTCCCACCTGAGAAAAAACTCTTCACAGTGAAAATACAAATTTCTACCACAGCAAGGCTTTCAAGTGGCCACAGCACCCAGCAATAGGATATTTAGGTCAATCCCTAGAGCCCTGTGGTGACCTGAAGTCACTGAGGCTACACCACTGTGGCAGAGAGGGTTCCCTTCAAAGGAGAGCAACCCTCACCACTACTCCGAGTAGTAAGTGGCACCTGGCTTACACAAACCTGCCTCCTGGCCCACAAAACAGCTTTGGTGCTGCTGAGGGTAGAGAGTGGCATAACAGGATGGGAGAAGAGACCTACCTGCATTGTATCCTTGGGCAGTTCCCTCCTCAGAGGCGTCTGCCACTGCAGAGGAATTGGCTCTGCTGATTTGGAACTGACTATTGCTATGTAGTGTGTAAATACTTACTTGGATAAATACTTACTTGCATAAATATTACAGTGTGTCACCAAGGTATCAGGTGATAAAAGTGACCCATTGGGATGCTTACAACTCATTTGTTTGATGGTGTAGTGGAAGATGTCCCTGCCTGGATGGTCTTTAAGGCCCATTCCATCTCAAAACATTGTAAGATTCTGCAATTATTTGTTAGAGGTTGAAATGGGGAAGATCTGTCAGGTGGGGTTTTTTCCCTTTTGCCTTTTTTTTCCCCTTCTCTTCCGAGAAACAGAAGGGCTGGAAAGGGTTTCAGATTGTTTTGATGGATAAATGAAGTGATTTATCTGTAGCCTTGGTCCCTGAGAGTGAGCAATGCAGAAAGCAGTTGTAATTTAATACTAAGCTGATGAGAGATGCATTGACTTTTACAGCAGGTGAAGATATGCAAGAGTAGCCTCAAGCATTACTAGTGGAGCAGGGGAGGGAACTGTCTAATTTTTTGCCTGGTGGTGACAGTATAGATTTCTTTCACAAGACTCAGCAAAAATACTGTTCTACAGGCATCATAGCAAGTTGCTTCAGCTTTTGATTTCCAGTTAACATATCCCGACAACTTTGGTATATCTGGTATATCTTCCTTTTCCTAGGGACTAAGCGTGTCTATTTGCTCTTATTTTTTAGAAGGGGAAGAGAGAGAAAGTTTTTATTTTTAGTTCACTGCAGGCACCTAGTGAATATTTCATTTTCCCTTCTCCAATTTCGTACACTTCTGTGATGGTGTGAGAAAAGAAGAAACTCATTTTACCGATGAAATCTCAACATTTTGTTTGCAGAAAACTTGGTTTGCTGCTGGGTGAATGTTGTGGGGGGAGAGGGAAATCGTGGGGAGCCAGGCACATTCCTTGTAGTAGCTTTTCAACTCCATTCAGTTTAAAGTTAAGCTCTTTCCCAAACTGCCCCTCCTGCAGAGCGTGTGGTGGAAAATAGTGGGGAATTTGGACTCATGTTTTCATTTATGACTCAGCAAAGTTATCAGACTATTTTAAATTACCGGAGCAGCTTTGATGTGATTTACCATGCGTGAGAAGCGGGGGAAGCCAAACCTATTACGTCACTCATTACTATTCAGTGTATTCAGTGTAACATAAAAGGTGCTCACTTCTAGCCCTGTTCCAGTGGAATATATCGCTCCCATTCACCTTCGTCACATAGACATGGGAATGGCAGGGAATGGCAGAGGCAGTTCTTTAAATCCTACCTAACATAGCTCTCTGGGCAGAGCAGTACTTCCAGGTGCTGCAGAAAATGAAGTTTCCCTTCATCTAGGCCAGGGAGGCAGCTGGTGATATTAAAGTGCATAGTCAGGTGAAACTGGCAGCACTGCAAAGACTCCTGAGGTGGTGGGACCGACTGGCAAAAACCTCGGGCTGGCACTGGCCCTGCTCCAAGTGCTTTGTTCTCTAAAGGTGCCCTGCTGGGGACTTACCCTACAGCTCTGGAACAGGTGATGCTGTAGGAGAAGGTGGCTGGTGCTGCCCCAGAAGAGCAGGGATCTCCCCACAGGGGCCCCTCTCTGCCGGGTTCTGGTGGGCCGGGATGTGCTTGGGTGTTGCTCGCAGGGCTGGGGCATCACATCTGGCTGTGCCTCCACATCTGGCTGTGCGACCTCGCAGCCGTGCCCTGCCCGGTGCCCTGCCCGGTGCCCAGGGTAACGTGTTGGGCTCTGCCTGCACGGTTCACGAGGCTGTTCTCCCTCTTGGCAGTCCTTTCCCCAAGCAGGCTGAGGGGCTCAATGTCAGCAGTTTGCTGTTTTTAAAAGATAAATATCTACCGAGTGAGACACTAATGCTGCAGGGTGCAGATTCCTTCACCTCTCCTCCACTATGCTCCATTTTGTCGGTCTCCAAGCATCCATGGATGAGACGTATTATAACTCTGCTGAAATCAAAATCCGGTATGCAAAGACATCACAAGTAATGTTATCCCTGAAGAAGGCTTCTCTCCCTTTTTTTCTTTGGCTGTTTGGAGGAAAACGCTGCTCTCGTGGCACCAGCTGGCTCTCTCTCTCTATAAACCTTGCTTTTGTTGCTGTGGATCAAGATACACAGGGAAATTTTCGGTAGGGGAGGGAAGCCGGCAGTTGGGCGTCTGTTAATAGCCTGAAAGTAACTAATGAGGATGTGCAGCCGGAGCGATTGATTGAGGAGCTGCAGTCCTGTGTGCTGCTGCCTCGCTGCTCAGCCGGAGAAGGGAGGACGGATGGCGGCACCAGCGTTACCCGAGTGCAAGTCACGGATCCCCAGGGCCCGATGGCCAGCAGTGCAAGTTAAAGCTGCATCTGGCTCCTGAAAGGAAAACGGCAGGAGTCAAAATGTCACTGCCTGGAGTCACGGCTTGCTCTTTTTCTTTAATATTCAGAAGATAACAATGGACTTTCTGCTAGGAAGTGATTTTTTCCCTCCCCGTGTTGGGGGGTGTTTTGTGAAGCTGGATTCCTTAAAGTCTGGCAATTGAGCTGGAGATGGGCAGCACTTGTGATAAAGGTATCTGTATGCATACATATGCATATCTAGCTCTATATAAAAATGCATATATGTGTGTTTGTGGAGAGATTTTTAATGCTGTCTGTACTTTATTATGCTATTATTCTAGTATTTGCACTAGTCAAAGACATCAGTACAGCTTTTATGAATATTTGTGCTTGTCAGATCAGTCTGCATGGATTTAAGATGCCAAAGTCATGTCTTAGTAAGGTCATACTGCCAGAATGATGAGACATTGGCCTATTTTTTTTTCCTGCAGAGATATATATGTCATATTACCCAGGCACTTATAAGTCTTATGCTGGTTGCATGCTTTGAGCAAGTAGTGTGATCATACAGGACCAAACTTTGACCTTTGCCAAATTACATTCAGTTGGGACTAAAACTGAGCTTCCCTGGGTTTTGATTGTAGTTATCTGTTAATTACTGCACTGCTGACATAAAAAAATTAAATCTTAAAAAACAGATTTAAGTTCTCTGAATACTGTCGCTCAAACAGTAACAGAATATTAAGTATGTCCGGGTATTGATCTTTACCAGAACTTTTTATTTTAATCTCCCACAGTCAAGTCAGATTCACAACCTTAAATCTGCTGGTGAAAATGCCATTGTAGGTTAGTAAGTGAATAAGATGTGGGTAAATATGTGGGTTAATTCAGCAGTTTAGTAATGCACTTGAGTATTCCCCACCCCTGGGCACCCATTCACCACCTTCTTCTTCTCTTCCTCAGAGGTCCCAGCAGAGAGATCTCCTCGCAGACGGAGCATCTCGGGGACCAGCACCTCTGAGAAAACCAACTCTATGGATGTTCCGAACACTTCTCCTTTCAGAGTGCCTGTAAGTGTGCCTTCCCTGCAACGGGGCATTTTTCTCATTGGATGGGAGGAGGAGATTGAAATATCACAGTGTACAGCCAAGCTGGGGGAGCCTGGGGGGAGAGGCATATTTGGTTAATATTTCCAGTTGACCAAGAGGTTTTGCTATCAAGTGTCATATATTATCAATAAGATTTCTCGTAGATCCATAACTTGCTCCTTTTCATTGCCTTGATCTAAAGTTGCAGATAAAGAAACATCAGTGTTAATGTGGGCAGCAACCTATATAAATACTTTTAAAGTTGCCTCCAGAGATTGCATTCCATATTCAATCTTGACAAGGAAACAGGTTCCTTTAGGTTGGTGGTAACATGTTATTTTGCCCTCTTGCCAGTGAAGTACATGGAAAATTGAAATGGTTTTATAGTTTATTCAGAAACTGATGAAATTTCTGCAGGTGTCTTAAGTCCTCTTTAGCTCTTTGGCTTTTGTCCTGAGTTTGGTTTGCAGTGAGTCTGCATAAGAGTTGTTCAGCTACAGCCTGGATTTTGCGTGGTTCAGTCTTTGGTCAGTGTATCCAGGAGCACGAAGGCATTTCTATTATTAGACTGAGGGCAAATGCTTCAAGTTAAAATGAGGTGCTAAGTAACTTTTGACAATATTTATTCATGTTTTAAAATATCTAACTTGAATATTGTGAATGTTTTAATGCCCTTCTTTACTTTTGGCAAGTAATCTGCCTCCTTTAAAATAAATCTTGCATCATGTCATTTTAAAAATAAAATTTAAAAACAGCCAAAAGATTTAATGAGAGTTATTTAAATTTTTCAAGGATTGAGGTTGTTCAGAGTATATAGAATACAGGGTGTTTAAAGCAACCTGTGAACTCATGGTATACTGGAATGGAGAAAGGGACCAAGGAAGCATCCTTGCATGGTCCCTTTTCAGAGTCATAGAATAATACAGGTTGGAAGGGACTAGACCATCTCCGGAGGTGCTTTCCCACCTCAACTGTTCTGTGTTCTATGAATGATGCTCTCTCACTACAGAGTTCTGTTTTCTGGATGGTGCTTGGGAGTAAAGGGCCTTGGTCTACTTATATGTGAAGTTGATATGAGAATATTCTGTTATGTCAGCTTCTGAGATTTCTATACTGAGTCCATGATCCACAGAGTTCCAGGAAGATTTCTGAACTCTGAGAGCCTTCAAAAGTCTTACCTGTGTCTTGGTTTATAAGAAATTCTGTTTTCTTTGCCTTCATCTATAAGTAATAGCCCACATCTTTAGATGTATACGTGCATTGTAGTAGTCTTTGTCTAACCACTGCAAGCTCTGTATCAGAAGTGTTTGATGACTACCTGTATTGTTTATTTTATATGCCTCCTTTTTTTCCTCATTTTTGTACCATTCCTTTTAATGATGATCCTGTCTTTTAAGTAATGTTTTAATGGTTCTCTAATTTTTATCTAATAGTTCTCTAATACTTCTCCATGCTCCCTTTCAAAACAAGAACCTTGCAGAATGTTTCTGATTTCCCCTGGTGGTGTGTTGGGCTTTTAAGGCTCTGGCAAATAGGCTCAGGAAGCAGTACCTCGCTGCTTTTTTTGGGCATAAACCAACAGAGAGCTAGAAGCTATTTGTGCCACGTGGAGCTGGATTCTGCTGCTTTGTCTGCCTGACCACCTGTACACCCAGGAGCATAATGCCCCCTCCTGTCCTCCTCATGGGGACAAGGCTTCTGGCTTTGGTGGTTTTGTTCTGAGTAACCCATTTATGCCCTCTTACTCCTAAGTGGGGGCTGAGATCACCCTGTTTTAAAACATGACAGCTTGTGATCTGTTTAAAAGAGCAAGCTGCAATTAGAAATTAGCTTGCTTAACAACACAGATGAGATCAAGCCAAAACTGCTGAAACCAAACACACATCGTTAACTTGGTAGATTGGCACACATCTAATAGGTGACTGAGAAGATGGGAAGGAATCATGTTCCTGCCTTTGCCTGATAATGAGAATTTCCCAGCTCTCAGAAGGAGGAGAGGTGACTTGGGTGCCTCGTGGATGACTCAGTCTTGGATCACTGATCTGAGAAGAGCTTCAAGTGAAGGATGCAAAAGGTGCCTGTAATGTCTTCCAATTTGTGTCTGTGGGGTTGTCTCTATTTGGCAGGGATTTATTCTACTTATAAAGGAGATTAATAGTAAGAGAACTTGCTTTTTTTGTTTTTCTAGACTTTGTCACCTAAAGTGAGGTTGGAGGGCCACAGGCAGCTGCAGCATAGTACTGTCTCAGTTGTTCTTCCCGTGGCCCTGACTGTGCCATACCTCATCTATTCACTGCTTGTATTTCTAACAGAAAGCAGCTTAAGGCAGGGGACAGCTTAACCTTCTTCCATCCTGATGGAAAATTATGCTGAGACTTTCATAATAAGTTGCTTTTACAGCTTTTTAAGTTTGCCTCTCAGAACAGCTATTTAAAAGCTGTCTTCTCAATAGGACAGTAGCTACCAGCATGTTCTGTGCAGGTTTTTTCCTTTCAAGCACAGACAGTGGTATTCACTCAGAACAAGGCATCTGTTTTTTTAATACTGCTAATTGGCATTGCTTTAGCATCTGGAATTTTGATTCATAACAGCATAATTGCCTTTAAGCAAACATTTCCTTGGCAATACATTTTTTAAGTAGCCTCTTCAGTTGCGGTGGTCAATGAAGGATTTATTTTTAAGGGCTGATATGTAAAGTTCAGGAAATTTGCCTTTCTACCTCCTGCATGGGACCTGGAGGCAAAGATGTATGCTTAAATTTACTAGTGTGTGAAAAGCAGAATTTCGGCAGTTATATCCTTTCCTAGGATAGGCCACTACATGGACCAGCATGTGCTACGTTTTTGTGAGGGTGGTGAAGCCCTGGCACAGGTTGCCCAGAAAAACTGTGGATGCCCCATCCCTGGAAGCATTCAAGGCTGGGTTGGATGGGGCTTGACGCAACCTGGGATAGTGGAAGGTGTCCCTGCCCATGGCAGAGGCTTGGAACAAGAAGATCTTTAAGGTCGCTCCTGACCCAAACCATTCTGTGATTCCATGATTTGTTCTGGTTATCTCCCACCACGAGAAGTAAAGGGGATTCTGCTAATGTTGACACTGCACAGCTCATACAGAGAGGAGTGTGCACACAGAGAGAAGAGCTCTTGCTGCTTGTCCTTTCTTTTTCTTCCCCATTGCCCCAAATTTTCTTGTCTGCACTTAAAACATTAGTCTCCATCTAGAGATGGAGACTAATTTACACACGTTTCAGCTGTGTACATCAGCTGTGTATATTGATGTTTGACGACTTCCAGATGTGTCAGGGAGAAATCTTGAGAGAGAAGGGAAGGACACAGAAGGTAGGAAAACAGATATGAAGAAATGTGCCTTCTCACACATAGGCAAATGTCTGCTGTTTATAGATACATACATAGGAAAAATCATATTTTTAATAATGGATATTATTTGACTGAACAAATAGGGAGGCAGAGGGTACTGGCTCCAAGTAGGCACCATGACGCATAGGTGGGCAAGAAAGCAGCTTTTCCCTTCCCACTCACCCCATGTCCTGGCAGCGCCTCGGCCTCTGTGCATCCCGTTCCCTGCTGTGGCGTGGAGGAACCCGGTGGCACCGCTACAGCCTGGCACATCTCCTCATTGCTCTGCCGTTGGAACTGAGGGGCAGGGGTAAATATGGGGCTGTCCACATCCTCAAACCTCCTGCAGCAGCAGGACAGGGAGGAATCTCTAAACCACCCTTCAGACTCTCACTGCGCCCTCTGGTTTTGGCTCAGAGTTGTTATTACAAATAATATGGTTCATCCATGTCTGCTGGCTAATGGGGAAAGAAAGACGAGAAGGAGGCAAAGAAACATGTGTGAATGAGATAGGAAAGCCAGAGCACAATCTTTGAAGTAAACAAAATTATTTTTATAGGAACCCTGATGTAGGATGCTTGCAGATTGCCTTCCTTGGTTTGTTTCTGGCTGAGGGTGTAATTGGATCTATAGAAGTGCTGTCTGCCTCTTTGCTCTTTAAGAGTACTGCTAAATGGAACAGAAGAAAATGCAGCCAGCCTGAGTGAAGGTCAAAGCTTGATGAGATCTCATGGCTGCTCAGTCTCATCTTTTATGCAGTCAGCAAGATAGTTGCTGCTCCAGAGCAGTGCTCCGCTCCTGCCGTGCTGCCAGGATAGGACAAATCTGAGCTGTGCTGCTCATGTGACCCCATAGCATACAAGTACCTATTTTTAATTCTGCATCAGCACCAATGCAGGGATGGAATTGTTGATTTGCATTAGTGTGAGGCACCACAGCATCCTCCATGAAAAACTGGCTGTGCTCATATCTGTCCCCTCAATAGAGATTTACATTTTTCCTTCCACTTTCTACTCTTTTCTTCCTGTGACATGTTTGTTTCAATCTGCTCTAGTTTTTATCACTTGCCTGTGATGTGATGGCTTAGACATGCTGGCTATTCTGTGAATTCTGTGTCAGGAAGCATAAATGGGTGACTGACTATTTCCAGGATGCTCACCATGCTTTCATCCATATCTGTATTCTGGGATAGTGCTGTTCACATGCTCTATAACCTTCACAGTGTCTTGCTGCCAAAGCAGATTTGTTCATTGCATCAAACTTTAGTGTTAAGTCAGAAGATGGGGGTTTCCAGGCTCTGACACTGTCTGGTGGACCTCAACACCACGAAAATTATTCTCATGTTTGGTGTAAACCTGATTTTATTCCATTCCTTTTATTCCTTGGTTAATGTAGGGGAGCTGTGAATGTACATAGCTTTAAACAAGGCTCACATTCTAGTTGTCCTTGGCTTAGCAGTATTTAAATATGCACAGACTCATTTTATTCTTCACCTCCAAATCATGACTTAGTCAAGTTATGCAAAGTTTAATTAATGCATCCTCTGCAAATGAGTCCTTCTGGCCCTTCTATCACTTTACTTGCTCTTGTGTTTTTAATTCCCTTCAATTGATTCTCCAAGTTCTGCTACTGAAGCTCACAGGAATGGGTGTTACCAGTTTCTAGTTGCTCCTAACCCTTTGTGTTATTTCTCTGTCCTCCCTGGCCCTCGCTTCACCTCCCAATTTAATATAGCTCAGTGTAATTAATGTGCTGTTTAACTTTTCTTCCGGATGATTAACAAGGATGTTAAGCAGAAGCAGTCAGGCCACTATCCCCACCACATCCTATTGGACCCTTTCTTCTACCTTGATACCTTATCACTTGTTGTAATTACTCCTTTTAGATATTCCTGCAGCCATTCTTCAGGTTTATGTTACAAGCTTTAATAAAGCTCATTTTAAATAATTTTTGCAATTAGCATGTGTGCTGTCTTATCAAAAAGTGTTCTGAAGCGTTGGGTTGCTTAGTGGCTGCATGCCAGGGAAAGAGCCAGGGTCAGGAAATCATTGCCTGCCCTTCCTGACAGGCTCAGGTGACCTGTTTCTTATCATGTTAATTTTTTATCACCGTTGTTTCGTTGTTCTCCAGGCAGACTTTTTACCTTTATGCCTTAATTCCTGGATAGGGAATGGATAGGGGCTTTTAAGGATGCTTGTTCTGTCTGCTGTTCCTGCTGTGAGCAGCTCCCTCAAGGGCAGCCAGGTGCTGCTCCCAGTTGTGACTGAGCTAAACACCTTGTTGAACTGGGATCTGAAAAGCTGATGTGGCCCTCCTGGCTATCAGGCAGCTCTTGCTTGTTCATGAATTTTTCAGTATAATTCCCAGTGACTTGAAAATTCGATTCCTGTAGGACTTTTGGCTGCACATAATGCAGAGTGCACGCAATCTTACCATGCACTTTATTAACAGGTGTATTATCAATGTACCCTTGTTTCCTCTGCATTTCCTTGGCTTTCTTATTACTGTTCCTAAACTTGTTCCTCCTATTCTGCATCCCTCCTGTGGCTGTAGACCATTTTTCATTGGAAAGTTGAAATTGTTATCTGGCCAAATCTGCAATGCTGTCCCATCAGGGGAAAAATATCTTTCCTGATCCTTCCTGTTGATCAGCTTGTGTCCTGAAGTATGATTATTGCTCACTCTTGTTATTTTTAAACCTGACTAATGCAGCTACATATGTTATTCTTCCTTATATAAACACATAATCCTTTTTTAATCTTGCTGAAAAAATTTGTCTGTATAATATCTTGTGGTGGTGAATTGGATGGGCTCATTTATAGATAGCATTAGGAAAGGTCTCCTGACAATCAGTAAAACGTGCTGCCTCTCATGTTAAATTGCCCCTTGGTTTTCTTATGTAACAGGGTGCAGGAGGAGCTTAGGTAATTTCCATTCTATTTGGTTTATACATCTATAATCCCTTCTTGCCTTTGTTCCTAAAATAAATAGTTGGTCTTTAAAACATATAATTTGTAAATCCCCCGCTTGTCTGCCTTTAATCAGTTTATACTTCTGGAGTTCTGTTTTGTTCTAGTTTTCTTGCTGAGATGAGAAAATCAGAAGAGTGATGCATTAGTGTGAAAGTTACAGCAGATTTACATAACACCACTCTCCTTTTATTGGGCTTTATCCTCTGTTTGTACATTCAAAGATGTTTTTTATTGTTTTGTGCCTGTGCACAAACCACCTCTCCAGTGACATAGTGCCAGGTTTTTGTATGAGTAGGTGGTGGAATGTGGCTGTTGTAAGTTCTGGTCTTATTCTGTATCTAACCTCCAAGGTGTACCTAGAGTTGTTTTCATCTGCTTTTCTAATGTGTGAGTGGTTGAGAGTCTTTTCAAAGGGAGTCACTGCTAATATTTTAATGCTGAGTGTTACTGGCTCATAAGGAAACCTTACCTCCTTGCTGGTTAAAATGGCCTTTTGCTGTTGTTCTGCAAGAAATAGTAAACTTCACCATCTTGCTGCTCATTCCTGGAATATCCTACTAGTTTTATCTTTCCCTTTTACAACCTGGCGATCTTCCCCTGTTTCTTTGCCTCCCATAGCTTTACAACTTTACAGGCACAGGACAGTGTTTTCACTTGGCTATGACACTATTTTTTTCCTTGGTAGCTGCTTGTGAACAGCTTAAGAAATAAAATGCTTCGTGTCCTCACCACACACAGCAGTAGGGAGGCAGTTCTGCTGTCATCCACAGTCACTTGAGGGCTATCTTTGTACCCATCCAGTCCTTCCCCTCAGAGAGAATGAGTCTCATCGCTCTGTAAATGAAGTTACCCACCTGGTGTTATTAATAATGCACCTCGTACTCCTCATCAAGAATTACAGATGTTCAAGATGCATTGCAAGGCTCAAATGCAGTGTGTTTGTCCCCAGAAAGAACTAATGTAGGTAACATCACTGTGTCTAAGATGGACCATTTTGTTGCCCATTTTACCCTACTTTTAGTGCCTTGAAACTTCCACTAATACCATTGTGTTTTATCGATGGCTAATTTGTGTTATGGTTATACACAGTTTCATTCGTTCATGGCTGAATTAACCTTTCCCTTTCAGAAGAGGCAGGACAATCATTATTTATTATGCATGGGCTGTACTCTCCAGAGTGAAGAATCGCCTTGTCCATGGGGAGCAGCAGTCCAGGAGCTGAGTAGCTCGTACTTGGGCTGTCTTTGAATTTGTCAGACAGTTCCTGTGCTGCTTTGCTCAGGTTAAGGACCAACAGCCAGTTGGCATCTTTGGCACAAAGTGAGCATTTCCTAAAGCCAAAACTGTCTCAACAACTACCACCCTTGGGTTGGAAGTACTTGGGGTGAGAGTTTCTGTGCTTTCCCCGTGCAGCTATGAGGGGAAGTTCCAACAGCTTGCTGAGTTATCCCTCTCCTGTGGAGATTGTTTCTTGGCAGAGCAGTCGAGTAGCTTAGCTTCCAAATGAGATGAATTGAATTCTCAGTGGGATTGAATTATTTTTAGACATTGTATCATTGGGATTTCTTAGGCCAGTGTTTGATGCTTTTGGATGAGGTGACAAACCTGCCCTGACCTATTCCTGACTGCATGTGGTCATGCATCATCGCTCTCTCGCCATCTCTCTTTTCCATCCCTCTTCCCCTAAACCTATGGTTCTGAGGGAAATTTGTACCGAGTTTCTTTTCATTAAGTGTGAACCTCAGATCTGTGTCATTTCAAATTTCATCCCAGCTAGTTTATCCTATCAAATATTTTGTACTTTTTTTGATTAAGAACATAGTCTCATCGATTTGGGCAGTTTGGGTAATAATTTACCTCTTTTTGTCTGAGGGTGATTGTTTAAGCAGTAAAATTCCCACTGTTTTTAAAGAAGCTCCATGATGATTCTTAAAGCTCAGACACTCCATTACATTTAGGTATAAGAACCAAACAAGAGTCTGTGTTGAAATAAGTATTTAAGAGAAATACCTAGACTATAAGAAAAGCAGTAAAGGTGTTTTTGTCTTTTTAATGGTGCAAGCTGCTTTATAAACATTGGCAGGGATTTCTAGTCTATAGAAGCAAAAGGAAATAAAACTTTCAGTTAGGTGGTATTGTTGCAGATAGAAGCTTATTTTCCATCACTACATCTTTTTATATACCTGCATTTGATATTTAAAAGCATTTCCTTTGGCAAATGGAAGTCGAAAAACTCTGCTCAGTCTTGGCATGTGTGAATTTTTCGTGTTGCTCCCAGGCTGTCCATCTGTAAGCACTGCCCCTGCATGAACTGCCAGCACAGAGCAAATATTGCGAATGTTTTCAAGTCTTTTGAGGATGCCCAATAAGCACACCCTTTTTTTGAATAATTTTTATCTTTAAATATGTTCTTACCTTTTTTTGGGGTGGTTTTGGTGGCTTTTTTTGTGGGGTTTTTTCGTGTTTGGGGGTTTTTTTGTTTTTTGTTTGTTTGTTTGTTTGTTTTTGTTGTTGTTTGTTTTGTTTTGTTTTGTTTTGTTTTGTTTTGTTTTGTTTTTGTGTGGTCAACTCTGGATAGCCTTATTCAACCCCAGATAGAACATTTGTTCCATTGGGGAATAAATTATGTTCAATTAAACCAAGGACACGTTCTGTATTAAAGCAGTACCAATATAAAATTGTACATGCACACAAAAATGAATATTCATAGTCCTTCTCTGAGTGGGATTTGCAATGATTCAATATAAATACTTCTGGGCCCCTGCTGAATTGGGTCAGCTTTGTCTTATTTGCCCTTAAGGGGAGAAGCCATGTTATTTCATGTTTGCAATTTGAGTAGACTGAGAGGTACTGGACTGAAGCCAGGGTCCACCAGATCTGAATCCCTGTGGCTGAGTTTGTTACCGTTTATGCTGAGAGGTCAGAATATACAAAAGTGCCTTTGAAAGTGCTGTACATCCTCTACTTGAATGCCAGCAATGGCCCCAAGAGAAGCCCAGGAGCGTCTATTGATTACAGGGTTTTTTCAAAGGCACTTTTTCAATAGCAGGACCAAGAAAAGTGCAGCATCATGGGCAGACTGTGAGTGGCACACACAGCTGAAAACACTTCTTCCCTTTTGACAGTACCTTTTCCCTCAGCACATTATGTACCTTTGGGGGGTTTGGTTTTCGTGGGTTTGGTGGGGTTTTTTTTCAATATTTAGATATCAGGCCTTTTCCACTTTATCAGGAGAATGTAGCAGTTTTCACCCCTGATGAGTCTGCAGGCTGGCAAGCCTCAGAAACTGAAGGGCAGTATTAAATGTAGCAGTTTTCACCCCTGATGAGTCTGCAGGCTGGCAAGCCTCAGAAACTGAAGGGCAGTATTAAATGTAGCAGTTTTCACCCCTGATGAGTCTGCAGGCTGGCAAGCCTCAGAAACTGAAGGGCAGTCTTAAATGTAGCACTGCCTTCAGATGCAGAAAGCAGATTCTCCTTCCTTTGTGCCCTCTGTCTCCAGAGGTTTTCGATACTTGGCTAGACCGAGTCAGAATTAGGCTGACCTAGTGTTGGCAGCATACCCCCGTCGAGCGGGAGATGATCCCTGAGGCTCCCTCCAACTCACACGGCTTTGGGCCGCGATTGTTTGGTGAACAATTGTAGTTTGAAGACAGATTCTTTGAAGATTTATTTTATTTTTAGATCCCAAGTAGATTTTTGAATTGAGCTTTGCTTCTTGTCAATACTGTAACTAATATCTGAAGCCACTAGTGTGTGAAATGCTTTGAAATTTTCTGTTCTGGCTAGCGAGATTATTGAAATTATGAATAATTTTAAGATTTAACATGCTATAACTAAATTAAAAAGAAAAACCTAGCTGCAATCGTGGACTTAATAGAAGCTGATCATATAAGACATCTGTACTCTTAAGGTCACCAAGAATTAAAAGCATGGCATATAAAGGGGAAGTAGGAATGAATACTGATATTGAAGATTACTCCTTATTAAATGATAATTTTGGGGTTTGGGTCTCTTGAGTAATAGTTGGAATCCACTGAAGTGCCCCCGTAATGTGGGTAGTGCTAATTATTGCAAGTGGAAGCTCTCACATCCTGGAACTGTCACTGACAATCCAGCCCTGCCTTTCATCCTGCTCAGAGCATTCCCAGTCCAGCCCGTCCTGTGACTGGCACCAGCAGGAATCGCCTCTGTGCTTGGACTTGGTGAAAGTGCACTGAGGGGTTCATTACCGGCATCCATTTCCCTGGTTCACTTCTGCAACTTCTCATTTTAGGGCTTCTTCAGTAAGCGCCTGAAAGGATCCATCAAGAGGACAAAGAGCCAATCCAAACTGGACAGGAATATAAGCTTTCGACTGCCCTCTCCCAACAACTCCGAGGACAGGTAAGGTGCGCTGCGCCCGCAGAGCCGACACACAGCACACGAGTATCCTCAAGGGAGGAGAACCAGGAGGGGGATTCATTGTCCAGCTGGCAGGAGAGGGGTTGTGGGGCTGCCTCTGGCACATCAGGAGTTTAGTGTGCAGTGTACTGCTGATATAGGATAGAAAACTGCTGCTCTTCACAGCTGTCAAAAAGCTCAGGTTAAGCAGATAGACTCCAGTACCTTTTTCTGCATCTGTTTCAAATAAGCTGCAGACTTCCAATTTCATGACACAAAACCCTGGGATTGATCAGTTGGAGAGAAATTTGCCTTGCTGCATGCCGTGCTTGCCTGCAGGCCAGTGCTGTGGTGAGATGAGGAGTTGTGCTAGTGCAAGTGGGGCGGTCCTACCAGTGCTGGCACAGCCCAGGGATGTGCAGTGCAATTCAGGCACTCTGAGGATCCTTGCAGAGTTGGTGTTTTAGTTATTGCAGTGTTTCTACAAGGAACAGATGATCTGTTTTTCAGAAAACTGGAAAATTCAGTAATTTCTGCGTATCTTAGTGCTCCATTTGGTGTATCTTTGCTTGTTTTGCTTTCAGCTGCAGATCCAGGCTGGGAATGGTTTATATATGAGGCAAGCAAAGGCTCTTGCACACAGTGTTTCCTAACTATTTGCAAAGTCTCTTGATTGTTTTTATTAAACATACCCTGTGTTACATTCCACGGTAGCCCAGCAGGAGAACCAGATAGAGTGAAAAATAAGTTGGCCTGTACTCGAGGCCATGGCAACCTTCTGTGATTTGACATTGTTCAGTGTATTTTCCTTTCTCCTTTAGCTGAGCTGAATTCTTTAGTTGTATGTCATGCTGTGCTGATTCAATCAATGGTGCTGCCTTCTCCATCTGAAAGGCAGACCATAAAATCACAGAGATAGCAAGGCTGTGGATGTTGGAGGTCTGTTAGCATCAGGAGTTACAGAAGAGCCTGCTGCTTATCAGATGTGACTAACCACCTAGACGGCCTTGCTCCTGTAGTCCACCCAGTCTGCTTTGATGCAAGTTTTCATATAAATCTCTATTTTCAGAGTATTGCAACATGGCTATAAAAGCAACTCAGTGTGCATAAACATCTTATGTAATGTTACCATGTAATCAAGTACCTGTTATTTTTACTGTTGTTTGAAAACAGCTTTGCTTGAATTTTTGTAATGCAAAAATCTTTTTGTCATAAATAATCTGGATGTCTTTCCTGAGCTTGGTACTCATGCTGGATACTTGGCTTTTGTAGTGTCAGGGAAGCATTCTTGTTCTGGGAAAGCTAATAAATGTAGCTATCATTAATTCCTTTGGCTTAAGACATGATGTTACACACAGCAAAGCTGCCTTCTCTTTAAAAGCAGATCCCCTTCTACTCTTGCCAGTGTGGGCACGAATTTTCAACTAGACTCAAATGAAATGTGAATTTTCTCTGATGGCCTGAAAGTATAAAAGCATAAAATCCAGGTACTTGATCACATGGTGGCATTATTGAACACAGATCTGACTAAATTCATGAGGAGGAATTGCCACTGTCTCACTGTCTGTTCTCCCCACACTCTGTATGAGTCTCGATGTGTAGCAGTAAGAACTTTCCTGTCCTGCCCTGGTGAGTCAACCCTTTCCTTTTTCAAGCAGGTGATTCTAGATGATGTCATGGTGTTACACACGTTTTCAGGGCCAGGTCGACCGATAGCATCTCCCTTTTTTTGCTCTGACAAACACAAGGGCCTTGTCTTCAAAGAAATTATTATACAGCTTTAGAAGTTAAAACTCTGCAAGGATTAGAAGGAAATAGAGGCTGCTGTCATACTGCCTTTTCATGCTTTTGGGGTGTTTGGTACCTGTCAAGAAAGTGGACATGTTTATAGGTAAATACTTCCAAAATTCTGGAGTAAGGAAGATTAGTTATCCTGGTGCACATCAAGATTTGGAATACTGTAACATTGCATGCTATGCTGAATGGTGACAGAGGATGTATGCTGTCTGTTCAGAGTTGACTTAAAACAGAAGGGTGTCAGGAATGCTGTAGGGAGCAGTGATGGAGATGAGTTGCAGATTTTTTTGTAATCAGATTTTCTGTTTCAGCAGAAAACAATTGGCCAATGTACCTTTTTTGGGTTTTAACTTAGTTTCAGTGTGTCTGAGTCAGTGGATGGGGAGAGAAGAGAGTTCTGGTGCCCCTCTAGAAACACGGATCAGCATTCAGGCATCCTCTAGAAATCCACAACCTCTCGGTCTGTAATTCACATGCCTTCTGTTACTGGGGCTCAGGCTGTTTGCTGGTGGTTTTTGTACTTGAGCACACATGTGTTGTCTTTACAGGGCACTGATGTGGGAGGACTCAGCCACGGCAGGTGGGGATGAGGCTCTTGAATGTGTGGCCAGTGCAGCGTCTCACCAGGTTGCCAACAGCTCTCACCATGAGGCGAGCTGGCACCATGTCACCGTAGCATCTTTCACAGCTTTTCCAGCCTGTTTCCTCCTGCATCCTTTGAGCTTTTCAGCTCACACATTCATCTTTAATGTTTTCTCAGTGTCCATAATATGTAAAACATGTAAAAAAAGCATGAGAAAAGACTTAAGGAAAATTTCATTTGAAAGGAGAGACCAAATTAATATTTCCAATTTGTGGCCAGGAATTTGAGAATATTTCCAAGAGGACCAGCAGTTTTGTTTACAGAGGGGGAGCGAAGATGATTGCAACTGACTGCATATGGTCTCAGTGCCTGCAGCAAAGCTCTGCAGACAGTTGGGAGGGCTTTGCCCTGTTGGGATTTGCTGCCACGTGGGAATCCTCCTGCTCTGCTAGAAGTCATTTCATGGCATTATGAGGCAGCTGTGGCGGGGCACGGGGTCTGCGGTGTGCCGGCCCGGGATGGGCTCCGGTGGGGCGTGGGGACACAGGCAGCCATGGCTCTGGGCTTCATGGTCAAACGGTACCACTCCTCCAACCACAGCTTCTTCTACTTTCGGTGAGTTCCTGTCCCTCCCTCTTTGCCTCTTTGCAGTGAGAAAATAGCACAGGTCGTGTCAGTAATAGAAGCAAAACTTGCCATGTTTTTCAGGTTCATTCTAAGTTAATGCTGGTTTTCAAAAACGGGTGGGGGATTTTCACCCTGATTGAGCTGTCAGGATAGAAATCTGTGTCACACAATGCATTATTAAGGCTTGACTCACTCCGAGCTTGCATTCATTCAGCATATCTGTGACTATCAGCACACTGGAGTGTGAGGAAAGGGGAGGAGTGGTTTGTTTCTGGAGGGACACCTCGCTCCTGATTTGGTGAACATATTTCTTTCAGCCAGTTTTTTTTCTAATCCTTGTGCAGTTGTATAGTTTTTCACTGAAAACTGAATGAGATCCCAGTGTTTGTCACAAACCTTCCCCTTAGTGCTGGGCTGCTCTCTCCCACCTGCAAGCTCACTTGACCTCTTTATAAATTCATATTTCTTAATTCCTGATTTTCTCTGCAAAGCCCAGGCTCCTCCATGTAGCATTCACCTTGAGTTCAGCGAGGGAGTGAAACTGAATCAATTAAGCATTTCTGGTCCATCAAAACAAACCAATTGGAAACGTTAATAGCAGAGACCAGGTGACAGAGGAGAGAGAATTCTCCTACTGTGAAATTCGGCAGTCTGCTTGGCTGCACCCCAAGAGGTGTCTGTTGGACAAGCTGTGATCCACAGGGAGAGCGGGCAGGCAGGGAAAGGCTTTGCAAATCCAGGATTCAAACAGTGAGGCTTTGGGTAGGACCTTGCCAGAAAAGACCAGAATCTCAATGGAAGACCAGAGCAATATACTGAGAAAAACCCAGTGTTTAATCACACCTTGCAGATAAATACCCTAAGTTTCTGATTAACAACAACAAAAAAAAAAAATTAATAATTAAACTGGTTAGACTTGTAGAATTGTTGACCAAGTAATAGGATGTTCAGATAATTGCCAGTTGGAAAATGAAGCAGGGTGTGGTGCCTAGAAAATGAGCATTTGGACAGGGAATCCTGGTGCTGCAGCACGGGCAGAGCGCGGTTGAATTGCAGGTGGTGCTGGAGACGGTAGGGTCCCATTCCACAGGGCTGGGAGCTGGGATAGCAGCAGAAAGTTCACTGCATTACAGTCCAGGCTCTCTCCTGTGACTTTGCAGAGTGGCTAAGTATTGAATTCGACTTTCTGCCCTCGGGGAGTGTCTGTCAGCACATGGGGATTGCTGGAATTATTTGAAGCGTGCAGACGAACAGCTTTGTGTAAGGCCTGCTGGAGACTTGGCTATAGTCGGCTGCTTGGGCTGAGTTCTTACCTTTCACACCAGTTTGGTAAAGGAAAGTTCATTTTTAAACATTTATTTTTTATCTTTTGAATTATTGATGTCCACAGGCTTGTTTTCCAAGTAATATAATGCTCTCCCTGGTAAGCTTGGTAATTGGAAGTCTTTTGTGCCTTGTAGGTTGGCTTTTAAATAGGTCAAAATCAGCAGGAGAGCAATTAGGATTTTAACCCTTTATTCTATGTGCCTTATAGACAGTAGAATATAATAGAACTTTGCTAATAGGCTGCTGTGTGCCATGGGCAGCCTCTGAAAACCAGAGGTTTCTAGTTCCCGGCTTACAGCCAAGATATTCCTGTTATGGAAAATTACTGCGTTATGGTGTGCAAGAGAGAGGGTCAGCTTGGGGCTGGGCCAGCAAGATGGGGTGGTTGGAGAGCTCTTTTTCAGTGGCAGTCGCATGCTGCTGCCAGGTCAGTGGTTTAGGGCTTTGTCTGGGCTCTGATTTGGAAGGAAATGCAGCTCTGAAGACCAGTACTCCAAACACGTGAAAAGAGGTGAGAAGTTTAAAATGTTCCCTGACATGCTCCTCCTCCATCTGTTTTTCCTATGGGAAAGAAATTATGGAAAATGTGTAAGAATTATTTGGTGCTTTGGTAACTGCTTGCTCTGAACTCCCATGTAGTTCCTTTGCAATCTCTGTTGTTAACAGGCATAGATAGAAAAAGCAGCAGGGCAAAAAGTTCACCAGGGGAGGTTAGCTGTAATTTAAAACAGGATTTGTGTTGTTAATGGAGCTGTTTAACAGAAACAGATTTGTACAAACAACCCTTCCCCCACTTTTTGCATGTGTGATCTTCCTGTTTACAGTAATCTGCTTCCCTGGGATTACCTCTCTCCTGACAGAGTTTGAGCAATACTCATTTTACCAGTAGCTTTCTACCTAATACAGGAAGAACCCTTTTAATCCAGCCCCTTTGCTGGACCCTGGGACATGAATTTTTGGCATCTATGCCAAAAGGAAGCCAGCAAGCAATTTTCTTTCCTTGTTACAGATTCAGCATATCACCAGATGAGGCTTTAAAACAGCAGAGAAATATTATTTCTGTATAATTATTGCCTGTATTGATTGGGATGCTGCTGATATAGGCACAAGTCAATGATTTGCTTTGCAGATCTATCAGTAGATAAAATCTATACTGTGGTGCTTGCAAATGCATGTATTTGTGTTTGTAAATGCATGTGGTTGCATCTAACCAACAGCTTTAGGATGTTGCTCTGATGTTTATGGAAGTGCCAATTCTAAGCCACCTAATCAGTTTATTGAGCTGTTTTAAATATGGTAACTTCAAGGGATTGCTGGAATAGACAGACATTGTCTGCCATGGGACTCTGAGTCAACAAAACTACCAGTGCTCCAGCTGCTCTGAAACAAACCCAAATGCTCACAGCGCACTAGTTAGCAGAGCAATGGAGCAGAAGAGATGCTCCTTAAAGGTGTGACTTGCAAGATGGGATGTGCAGACTTGGAGCACATCTGCTGTGTGTAGACTTGGAGCACATCTGCTGTGTGTACTGCCTTTGCCCCTGCCCTGTTCCCAGGGGCTGTTTGAAGGCTTTCTTGGAAGATTCCTTGCTCTTTTATGTTGCCTTTAATGTCTGGATCTCATGAAACTCGTAGGAAAGGACAAGGAGGAATTTCTCTGTCTGGAAAGGTCCCCTTTGCCACGCCTGCGGCTGCCAACCCCAATCTCCTCGGGGGGACCCTGTGCCTTGGCAACAACACAGGAGCATCGGGAGCCTCTGGGGCACCCTGGGGCCGCTGGGAGCACAGCTGACAAGGAGGGAGTTTTCCTCACCACTGGCTGCTCTCCTGGCCCCAGCCTATCTGCCTGGCATGCTGTTCCTCCGAAATCTGTGACCTTAGGCTGGAGGAAGAACTTCTCTTGGATTTGTTTGTGCCTTTCTTCCTCTCCAGGTGGGATTTATTGTGCGAGAAGTAGCCCGGAGAAGGCAGTTTGGAGAGAAGGGTCCTCCACTGATCGAGAGCTGGCTGCAGGCTCTCAGTACTTTGTAAGGACTGGAATTGCTCAGAGTTTGAGGCAGGGACAGAAGCCAAGTGACCTCAGCAGTGCTTTCTTGAGAGGAAAAATTAGAGAGGATTTTGCAGAGATGACATTAAAGTGGTGTATTGTGGTGTGTTTATTTTAGACTTGCCCTACCTTAACTGCAGTGAGTACTCAAATATCCATGGCTGAGGTTTGGGTTTGCAGTTCAGCTGCTGCTGGAGCCTGTTGGAACAAAGCACAGCACAGCCAACCCTCCTACCAGGGCTGCTGCTTTGCATCTGAAATCAGTGTCTTTGGAATATTCCTCCCATCAAAAGATTTTGCTGCCCGCACTTAGGTCATTCAATATATTAAATGGGAACAAAGTTCTCCCTTACTGTTTAATAAATCTTATCGTGCGTGAATCTGCTCCAATACTTTCAGCGTTTCATTCCATATGAAACAGCAGTCGGGTGAACTCTGCTTATTGCATTGCCTGTATCCTTTGTGGTATCCAAGGTTTTGTTAAGCAGCCTTAGTTAAGATGCCTTTTCCAAATGTTTGGGTCTTTTTTTCCCCTCTGAGTTGCCCTACAGAATTGCTCACAGTTACGAGGAATTTGATTTCACTAAGGATAAAGAATGTGAGGAACTTTTTTTCTGTATATGTGAGGTAAGTATACAAAACCTAGTTATTTTTCAAAATTAGGGAAGCTGTTAGAGGTAGCTGTGCTTTTGTTTTCTCTATAAATAACATTTTTTGACATTTTCCATTTGATACTGTGAGCCTTGATACCGGGAATTGAATAAAAGAGGAAATACTGTGAGGAGGAACACAGGAGCACTGTCTTTCTCTGAGTGATGTGTAGAGAGCTGATGCCTCTCTACTTCCACATCTGTTTCTTGTGCCCAGTCACACTTGCTGGATGGGCAGCCACATTTATGGACTCACCTTCAGGGATCACGGAACATAGGGACTTCAATGTCTTAACAAAATCTAGACCTGCCAGGTCAACAGCTCCTTCTCTGCTAAGCTGAGAGTCTGTGTTCTTCCTCCTTGTTGGTCAGCTGTGAAGGATTTGACTGAATTCCAGCCACGGGAAAAATAAGATATATCTTATGTTTAAGCACATGATGTTTACCTTGAGATGCAAGTTGTGCCTCAGTGTTATATGACTATTGCAGAAGCCTCCAGGGTAGGTGTCCGTTTGGAGGCAGAAGAGCAGAGATGAAGCTGTGTCACCTCTAAATTGGGCACATTTTGCAGTGCTGTTTGACAGCAGAGCTCTCCACTATGCACAAATGTTGCATTAAATCATACTGGGAGAGTACACAAAGGGTTAAAGCACATTTGATAATGTCACTGTTGGTTGCCAAGAGCTGTGCCATCGAGGGAGGGACAAAAAGTGTTCAAGAACCAGTGGGGACAAAGAGAAATCTGTCTTGATAAAAAGGTGCTGTGAATCTGGGAGATTTCAGCTCTGGCAGGGCTCAGGGATTTACAGGACAATCAGCCGGAAAGGAGAAGCAGTATGTGTTAGTGAGAAGTTAAAAGCGAAAGAAGGTATCAAAAAAATCGAAATTCAAGCTAGAAGAAGCAGCTCAAAAAGAAAATGCAAAATGACTGTTTTGAGCATCATGTGTATCTGACTTTAGTGTAAAGGCTTTGTATGTTAAAAATCAAGTGTATTGTGAAGGGTCATCTGCTCTAATGAGTAATCCTCATTCTGCATTGGTTACAGATTTAGGGATCCCTGTGCTCTTTGCTGCTAATATACAACATCTGTCTACTAATCTAGCTAGTAATAAGTATTTTCAGTATTATATCCAAAGCTACCTATGGGCTCTTTTTAAATTTCAGCAGTTAAGTTCTGAATTTTTTGCTGTTGTTCTTTCACTGACAACTTGGCAGCTACAATTTCTAGGTCAGTGGGAATGCACTTCCTAGGCAAACGTAGCTGGATATTCCCCTGGGAGTCTGGGTTTACTGGCCTAATGTTATTTTCATAAGGTTTGCAGACTAATGGTGGAAGTTGTTCTGAATAAGCACCGACAAGCTGCAGCTTTGTCTGAGGTGTTGCCAGCTCTTTTGGTAATTGTGAGAAAAAAAGACATTTCCTCTCCTCCTTGTCCTACAGACCACGTGAACTGCCCAAGCTGAAGGAGTCCCGTTCCCATGAGTCCTTACTTAATCAAGCCAGCACCATAGAGACTCTGGACTTTGCAGCAGAAGAAGCAGTCTTTGTCAAACCACTTCACAACAGTATCCTGGGACGAGACTTCTGCTTTGAGGTAGGGACAGGCTCCAAACAGGCAGCTGCCAGTCCCCCTGAACCCTTGTGGGATGCTGCTCCAGTGCTGGGGAACTGGAAAACAGAGCAGCAGCCACTGCCCTGCTGAGGTTTTGGTGGGTGCTGTTGAGCCACCATGTGACTTTTAAAGTCCTTGAGACTAATGGCATCAGTCACTGAACAGAGAGAAATCTTTTTCAATTACCAGGTCTTCTAATTGAAAAATCTCTTCAGTTTGAGAAATATCTAAGGATTTGTAGTGTGCATGCAAATGTATGGTTGATACATACAGTACAGTGCAATAGTATGTGCATTAGCTGTGTGTTCACCCTCTCCAAATTCACCTAAAATTAATTTTAGAAAATTTACTGTAACCAAGAAATGAGATTTCCAGTCAGAGCCTCTTTCCATTAGCTCAGTGCTCTCCAGTTGCCAAAGGAGAAGCTTCAGTGGTTGTGGACATGTCCATTGCACCGTGGAGCAGGATCCAAAGATCCCTTTGCTGTTTTCAGCAGAGGCTGCAGGCTGTGGCTCCAAGCTCTGCTCCAGAAACAGGCAGAAACCGTGTGTGTAAGCACAGTCCTGCCATCACAGCTCCAACAGCAGAGTGTTGTGTGTGTTTGAATGCAGCTGAGGCCATGTCACCTGTCGTGGCAGGGGCAGGTCACTCTATCTTCAGCAGGATTAGTCAGATGTGTCTAAAACTTCTGGAACAAAGATCTGTTTACAACCTGGAAAATTCTGGCAGTGAACCAGCGTTATCAGGCTCTGGTCCCTCAGGATGCATCCAGGAACTGTTCCTGTTTGCTTCAGCCTCATTCTTCTGGTTGGAAGCACTTTGCAGCTTGCTTGGGCTTGGGGAGTTGGGTAGAAAACACTGGCAACAACTTAGTTCTGAGGCTGTGGCCTCAAACTGCTTTGTAATTGTGTGCACAAATGAATGGAAAGAGTAAATGAGGCTTGTCAGGCCACCTAAGAGAAGAAGAAACTGAGGTGGTTCCCTGGTGTAGGAAGGCAGACCTGTCAGGGCTGAAGCAGAGCACAACTCCCTCGGTTTGTTTAGGCTGGTGCTGTCTACATGGACCCCTGGAAATATTTTGTATTTACTGAAGTCATCATGTCCAGTGTGTTTTGCCTTACGTTAATTCACTGTCAGTTCTGTCATTGCACTGTGAGTAACCAAATCATCTGCCCCTGGGCCTGAACAGGGACAACGGGAAGCTGTAACAGCCACAGATCAATTAACAACTGTTTGAAAAGAGAATAAATTAACTGCTTGATTAAAGCTGTGTTTAAAAAGTCTGAGAGGAGCCTCAGGTGCTCTTGATTTTATATAAATTCTTTAGTTTCTCTAGTTTTAAATAACCTCAAACTTCTTTTGCTCTCTGCGTTTTGTGGGCCTTTTATCCTCTCTGCCTTCTGGGCTACTGTATTTTTACGTGCCTTTTTCGTTTTTGCTTTGTTACTCAAGCCTTGTTTATCTTCCTTCTTGCATTTTGCAGCCTCTTACATGTCTCCTGGGCTTGCCTGAACTCAGCCTGTCATTTATTCGTTCCAGGTAACCTACTCCAAGGGCAGTAAATGCTTCAGTTGTTCCTCTGCAGCAGAGAGGGACTGGTGGATGGAAAACATACGCAGACTATCGCAGCCAACGAAGGTAATAGAAACTGCGGAAATAAGATTAGTGGGGGAATGGAGGTGGTAGGATTGGATTTTAGTCCAGTGTACCAGGGCTTCCCACAGATGCATCCTCAATTAATTTAGTGCCGGCCTGGGATGTCGCAGACTGGATTTCTGAAGTCATGCACCTGGGAAAGATGGGGCATGTTTTAATGTAGGGGCACAAATAGGGGTGAGGGCGAAATCCAAAAAAACCAACATAAAACAAATTGGAGCCAGAGTGAGACAAGGAATCAAGTTATAGATCAGCTGGAAGTATCTGATAAGTCACTGCCATCCTACCTCCCAGGGACAGGCTAGTAGTGCTCTGGGAGTCCTCACCAGTCTGGCAGCTTTGGAGAGGCTCTTGTGCAGAGTGTTTATTTTCTAAAGCATTTCAAATACAGCTTTTGAAGAAGAAAAATGTTCCAGTCCCCACTCTTGACATACAAAAGACAGCCCTTTGCCTCTGTTTTAGAAAGTGTCCACTTTTCTAGAGATTCTTACTCTCTCTGGATCAGACAATCTGATTCTGAATTCTGACTCTGTCCTTACCTCAGACACAAAAGGCAGCCTTTTGCTGCTGCTTTAGAAGATGAAATATTCAACTTTTAGGGATTTTCAATCAAAACTGATCTGTTTCTTCTGCACAGGACAATTGCCGTCGAGCTGAAAATGTGCTTCGCCTCTGGATCATAGAGGCCAAGGACCTGACCCCCAAGAAGAAATACTTCTGTGAACTATGCCTTGATGACACCCTCTTTGCCCGCACCACCAGCAAAGCAAAAGCAGATAACATTTTCTGGGGGGAGCACTTTGAATTCTACAGCCTCCCACACATTCAGAGCATCACAGTTCACATCTACAAGGATGTAGAGAAGAAAAAGAAAAAGGACAAGAACAATTACGTAGGCCTGGTCAACATTCCCACGGCCAGTGTGACTGGTCGCCAGTTTGTGGAGAAATGGTACCCAGTCAGCACCCCTACAGCCAACAAAGGCAAATCAGGGGGGCCTTCCATTCGGATCAAATCTCGTTACCAGACCATCACCATCTTGCCCATGGAGCAATACAAAGAATTTGGGGAGTATGTTACCAGCAACTATGCCCTGCTGTGCTCTGTGCTGGAACCTGTGATCAGTGTCAAGAATAAGGAAGAGATGGCTTCTGCCTTGGTGCACATTCTTCAGAGCACTGGGAGAGCCAAGGTAAGCACAGGTGGCTCCTGTTGGGGTGACTCTGGATACTGATAAGTGATTGCTGGTGGAAACTGGGGGGCCCATGACAGTAAGCAGCAGCAGATGTTGCGCACAGAGCATATGCGGGAGGACTCTGTAACTCTATTTTATTCTGAAAATTAGCACCTACGTTTGAGTCTTCAGGAACCTTCCTTGCATTTCTAAAATGGCGTGTAGGTTAACAGATAAGTGAAGAAGAGGTTGGTGGACTGCAGAATTGCTTCTGTAAATAAGTGTGTGATGCAGTGAGCAGCAGGTGCTGGCACTGAGGCAGCTGATCAATGCCAGCATCGATTTGGTCAGTGCTGGAACAGCCGTTTGGAGGATCTGTACTGAGCTAATGGTGATCCCACCTGCCCCAAGGATGCTGTTAGGACTTATGGGTGCACACTGATTCCTTCAAATGGGTTGTGGGAGAGTATCCTGCAGGTCCTGGGAAGTTCTGGGAAGCATTAGCATGCATTGGTCTATCTGGCTGCTGCCTGCCAGGTGCTGTGTGAGGAGTGCCATGCTGTAGGCAGCTTCTTCCAGTGAAGCCAGCTAGAGCAAGTAAAGCACCACCAAGCACAAGGCAGAGGGATAGACATGTGGAAGGATGGCCGTAAACAACATCCAAGGGAGACCCTCATTTGACTGTTCCAGGAAAGGTCCTTTTCTGCTTACATAATCACATTTCCCTTGGAAACATCTCAGGGTGGCCGGTGCTCTGTGACAGTATGTGTGACAGGAACTCATTCCTTAGCAAGTTACCTGATGAGAGAAGCTGGTAGCTAAGATTATGTTGAAATCCTGCTGGAAAACAGGTTCTGGATTGCTGCAGTGCCAGCTGCGACAAGTATATAAATTAGTGTTATAACTCTGCATTCCTGGTGTGTGAAGTTTGGAACCTTTATTTACGGGAAGCACCGGGCAGCTTAGGCTGCCATAAAGCTCCTAAGAGAGTACATTTCCAGTTCGTGCTCTGTTGATGGGGATGCAGCTGGATGTTCCCAGTTTGTGCCAGGTGAAAAGAATTCTCTTGGATTTTGTTGAAAAGAAACAGAAATAATGGACTGGAAACCAAGAATACTCAATGTCATTGACTCACATGAAGTCATCACTTCAGGAAATAAGTATTACTGTAGAATTGGATCCTACATCAAGAGGTTATTCTCTGTATCAAGGCTTGCTGACAGTTCCTGCCTGGACAATTGAATACAGTTCAAGTTAAGCCATATAGATAACCAGCAAGTGGAATGTTAACTTCTTTTTTCACAAATCCTAAACCACTTTTGGTTTGTGAATTTAATTTATTAAGACATTTTTCTTATTTAGATATCATCAAGCTGTAATAACTTGTGCGTCACTTCCAATCTGGATTTTAAGTCCGTATTTGTATGCAATATTCCTTATAAAAAGATAAATATAATAGCACAGTTTCTTTCAGCAGATAAAGCTTCTGATAAACCAGCTGGTGAGAGGTTCTGTTCTGGAGCTAAACTGAAACACAAGCTTGTCTGTAAAGGTTTTTTTAAGAGACTTTTGCTTCACCCTTTATAATTCGTGATCTATATCATTTCATAAGTATAATAAACCCAAGAGGAGCCCTAGCTATTTCCTTGGCCCTTACTTCATGTAGCAGCTGCACCCCTTGTCTCAGGCTGAGCAATTATTTATGATCCTGAAATATCCTTCCTTCTTGGCTTCTGCAATTAGCCTGACATGACTGAGCTGGTTAAAATCACCTTTGCCATTTGACGTTTTTCCTCAGGACTTCTTGACAGATTTGGTGATGGCTGAGGTGGATCGTTGTGCAGAACATGATGTCTTGATCTTCAGGGAGAACACACTCGCTACCAAAGCTATTGAGGAATACCTCAAGCTGGTAGGACAGAAATACCTCCAGGATGCACTGGGTAAGAAACTCTCTGTCTGCCACCTGTTTGCACATCAAGGGCTGACCCTGAGCTGTGTCTGCAGCATGGCTGCAGCTGGGAATGTGGGATGGGGAGGAGCTGCCCCAGCACTCAGCCTGGGTGTCTGACACATAGCTAGCACACTGTCCTGCTTTCGATGCCCTTCCTCCACATGGAGATGGGTGCTCTTTGGTGCCTGCAGCAGGAGCACTCAAGGCAAGGCAAGCCTGATTTGATGTAGCTGAGGCCCTCTTCAAGTTTGTATTACCATGTTCTGTTTTTCTGGGTAACTTTCTTTTGTGTCTCTAGCATGGTGAAGAGGTCTAACACTGCATTTTCTTTGTGAGCAATGGTGGTTGTTTGATCTGATATACAAACAGGCTTTAAAAAGGGGTGTTGATACATAGTCCTTAGAGAGACAAGGCCGGGGAGTGAGGCTGCAAAGCTGCCAAGCATCCCAGGGCAGGAGATTGAGATGCATCCTGTCTGGGGAGCCTCTTGCCTGTGTTTATCCCAAGTGCTCATTATTCACTGACTGATTAAAACTACCTGGCCATCCTGTGATCTCCTTCTCCATTCTCCCCACAAGGTCTTCGTGCCCACTGTGATGTGCCAGGGTGGACTCTGATAATTTTGTTGTTGTCCCCCATTCACAAAAGCTTCAGCTCTAGTCATAAGCCACTGCTTTGGGAATTCCTGGCCACACAAAGACGGCAGTGAAGGGGACCAAGCCCAGGCTCACTGTCTTCCACAGACACAGCACAGTCGGGTTTTAGCAACTCCGCACAGTCTTCCTCATCCACAATTGCACAATGAGCCACCCACCCCCTGTTGTTTCTGGATGAAGACAGCTTTGGAAATTGATACAAGAGAACCGAGATCAGGCTAGAGCCAAGTCCCACACCACATCCTTTCACAAAAAGGAAAAAAAAGCCAAGCAGCTTGCTTTCCCAGCAGTCTCACTTGTCCTCAGCAATCCCAGATGCTGGCAAGGCATCAAGGAGATAACTGGCTAAATTAGTGCTCCAAGGGTCAGTGTAGTCAGCTCTGTGATTATATCCAGTTTGGCCATTTCTGAAGTGTAATGAGTCTGTTCTGGTAGTCTCATTCCCCTGGGTGGAACCACTGAGCATAAAATACAGTTGTAGGCTCTCCCCTGGTATGGAGAAACGAGCAGCCTGGTACTTTGTGCTGTGCTTCCCAGCAGGCTGAACATCAGCTATGGGGCCACTCCATTACAGTGACTGCAAGCTCCTTAATGTGGAGTAATTGCATAAAATATTTTAACTTTAATGACTCCTAATACATCGTTTAGCACTGAGTGATAAGATGGTAAATCATAGGCAGGAGAGATGGAAAATGCCCTTACGTCGTCCAGCTTGTGTATTGCTCAGGGCAGCATTGCTCTTGACAATATCCCCATCTAATTCTTTGCCGGGTTGTAAATGTCATTTTACTAGCTGCCCTGTTCTTTGAAAGGATTAACGACAGTGTGGTTGGTAATGTAACATGTCTGTAAGGGAATCTTATATCTGATTATAGCAGGATCTTGTGGGCCACAAAGAGTAAGTTTCAAATATGTTTAAGAATAAAAAGTATTATCCAGTAAACAAGAGTTAAAACAGAATTGGCTCAACAAAAGTGATGCCAAGAGTTTTGCAAATAAGAGATTTAGATGCCCTCAGCAGAAATGTTTTGGACCCTATTACAAGAAAAAAAAAAAAAAAAAAGAAAATGCGGTGCCTGCTTGGCTTGCAAAAACACCAAATTGAGATTTGAGATGGGGCTGAGAGGTATTTAAGGGGTTTTAGGAAGGCAAAGGCTGAAAACAAACCCCTTTTGAACAAACAAGCCTTGTGTTAGCTCAGAGCCAGCGAGATCATCTGAGGAGATGAACTTGAAAGACATTGAATCATTAAACCAATGAATAAAGAGTTTTTTCTAGTGACCACCCAACAGTTTAAAAATCACTTGGAATGCCTGCATATAGAGGAGGGAAACTAGTGAGCAGTTCATTCCAGTCTGTCAGACAAAGGCAGCTTCATGTAGTTTGTATGTGAGTAGTTTCTGTTGTGATGCTGAAAGGGAAGGGTGACAGAAATGTCAAGGAACTTGAAAGATGCAGGCCATAAAAATGCTGTAAAGGTGTTGGTATAAGAGGTTGAGAAAATTAGCAGCGTCTAGCTAGTGCTTGGGTATTACTCTTATTCAAGAGCAAGGTGACACTTTTTAAAATTAAAAAAAGGGCAGATTTAGAAATAATATAAATAAATATCATTGCCAGCGCATTTCCTGGGGAAATTATGAAGACGAATAGCACACGGCTTCATTACTAAGACTGTGGCTAATTTCATAATTGACAACACAGTTTGAATACCAAGTCACATCCTCCTCTCCAGGCCTTAAGTCAAGTGCCTGCAGAGTTGCTAAGCAAAGCCATCCTGTTTTTGCACCTGTGCTTGGGGACAGCGAGGGCACGGGAGGCTGAAGCAGCAGAGCCCAGGCTGTGCTCTCTTGGAACAGGGCTGGAAAGAGTGGTGTCCCCAACATCTGGTGTCTGGAGGCTGTACTGCAGACACCCAGAGCAGGACAGGCAGTTGCCAGGGAAAGACATAAACAGGATTTAAAGGTGTGTCAAGTAGGCTTTTCCTGTAACTAACCTTGTTTCTCATCCTCTTCCCTCCTTCCAGGGGAGTTTATCAAGGCTGTGTATGAGTCAGATGAAAACTGTGAAGCAGATCCCAGCAGGTGTTCACAGAGTGAATTAGCAGATCACCAGTGCAACCTGAAAATGTGTTGTGAGCTGGTCTTCTGCAAGATTATCAATTCTTACTGGTAAGGCATGTTCCTTCCCTCCCTTTGTCCCCCATTTGCTCAGAGGTGCCCGTTCCCCCTCTGAGGGTGAGAGAGCAGCAGTGGTACAGGGAGGGAGCACAGACCCTTCCATCTTCCCAGGCTGCCTTTGGCCCCTTTCCTCACTGCCTTCCTGCAGGTGAAACTTGTGCCCAGACTGAGGCGTCCCAACCCACGAACCACACCTGTGGGGGCTTCTGCCCAAATCCTCTGCCAAGGGAATACATACTGAGCAGGACTGGATAAGGAGGGAATAAAGCGAGAAGATAACAGCTTAGCTTGGACTTGGCATAAAATGCTGCAAGTTTTGAAAGCTCTTAGACCTTTCAGATGTGCGGAACTGAACAGGAAGTCACAGGGAGGAAGCATTGGCAGAGAGACTTCTATTAATCCCTGTTTCTGAGTAGCAGTGGAAGCAGAGGGGCCTTTCTGCTTTGACATGAAGCACAGGCACAGTGTTGAGAGCTTAATAAGCAAGGTAAAACCGTCAGATATGGAGATGAGTTCAGTTTGGCTCGGTTTGTTTTCAGTATTCTAACACCCTGTTTGCTCCAGGGTAGCAATGGATAAGCAATTCTTAGCTTGCAAATCAGCATGTCTGGAAATGGCTTAAGACATATGAACAAGGGGTGTTTTAAAGGCTATTTAAGTGTCACCAGATTAAATAAGGATCTATGAATAGATGCCTAATGACATTACCTAGCCTAGAGAGAAAAAGGGGAGGTAAAAAAAGAGCTGATGTTTTCTCACAGGTAGATATTTCAGGTGATTGATCAGCAGTTCAACTTCTTGCATCGCATTGCCAGTGCAATTTTATTTCCCTTTTTTTTTTTCCCCCTTTTCAGTGTGTTCCCTCGTGAGCTGAAGGAGGTGTTTGCATCCTGGAAGCAGCAGTGCCTGAACAGGGGCAAGCAGGACATCAGTGAACGCCTGATCAGTGCCTCTCTCTTCCTCCGCTTCCTGTGCCCTGCCATCATGTCTCCCAGCCTCTTCAACCTCATGCAGGAGTATCCTGATGACCAGACCTCTCGCACGCTCACCCTCATTGCTAAAGTCATCCAGAACCTCGCTAACTTTGCCAAGTAGGTGGTGCCAGTGAAACTGAAATCTGTGGTGTGCAAGGAGAGTCCTGGTTCCTCATTGTGCTCACAGGCAGCTGGTTCTCCAGCAAACTCCAACTTTAGGAAAGGAGGAATCTGAACACCGTTGCCCTCGAGACAACTCAGATAAATTCTCCGTCTTACATGCTGACTGGAGCTGTGTTGAATTCTGTGGAGGGGACACAGTACAAAACCAAGAAGAGTCATGCACTAGCATGTTAGTGTGTGTGCTGTTCCAAAAGGAAAGAAGCCTGTTCCCACCAAGGATCCTGATTTTCGTGCTCTCTCCCTCCAAAATTCCCGGCTGTATGATACAAAGGGCATGGCACATCTCCTACATAGGAGCAGAGAAAGAGTATCTGTAGGAGGGAGCGGGGAGAGATGTAATTTATAATATAAACAGTGAAGTAGTAGTATTTAAGTAACTACAGCAAAGCAGTGAATCTCTTAAATTATCCATGTGGTTTTTTTCTTCCAAGGCTTCAGAATCTTCAGATTTTGAAATTTCTTTTTTTTTAAATACTCCAAATCTTCAGAAAGGCAGATCTAAAGTAAAAGTGTTTCAGTAGTTGTCTGTAAGCACTTGTACTCAGTATTTTGTCTGGAGGTTATTGACTGGGTTTGTCCCCACCTCCCTTTCCTGCAGGTTTGGTATTAAGGAAGAGTACATGGCCTTCATGAATGAATTTTTGGAACATGAGTGGGGAGGAATGCAGCGCTTTCTGAGGGAGCTCTCTAATCCAGATACCATCTCGAACATGCCTGGATATGACGGCTACATCGACCTGGGCAAAGAGCTCTCCGTGCTGCATTCCCTCCTGTGGGAGGTTGTGTCCCAGCTTGATAAGGTAAAGCTGTTTGGAGGCCCCGGAGGGCGAACCTGGGGATGGTATCGTAGCAACAGTAAACACTAGAGAATGTCAAGGGACACCAAGAGCTTTGGAGGGGAATGTTTGATAGTGGGATTTCACAACTACTCCTCCCAGGATTTCTGATCAAGGCCTGCAGCAGGGTATGTGAGGTGGTTGGGCTGCAGCTGCAGTGCAAACACTCTGCAGAGCCTTTAGGAAGGTGCTGAAGGTATTGCTTAAAAGTAGACCTGGAAGTCCTTTCTCATGAATGAGCTGGAGGAAGGGGAGGGCATTCGGACAGAAAAGGGCCATGTTGCAGTGCCCTTTTGGTGCTAAGGGAGGTGCTTTGCTGCATCCTTCCCTAGTTCTGATGGAGAAATGAGTTGGCCCTGCAGAACTGTCCTCATCAACAACCTGATCCAAAGCCTGCTGAGATGGTCTCATTTCCACAGTCTTTGCTTTTGGCATACAAGGAATGCCATGTAAAAAGCTGGATCCACTCCGAGTGTCTTCCTGTAGCAAAGCAAGATGTTTCCTGCTGTGCACTGTGCTGAGCTCACATGCTGTGTCCAGGTTCTGTTCTTCTAATCCCAGCAGACACCACCAACAATAAACATGGCTTCCATTTAGCCATAGAAGGAGGAAGGGCAGAACTTTGCTCTTCCTTAGCTGTGTGGGTTTGCAGGAGGCAAAATCATTAAAATCTTGATAGCAAAGTTGATAAGGCCCAGAAAAGCTGAACTGTGAGTTTGGTTTTTTTTTTTCAAGTGCTTGGAACTGTTCCATGCTTCAGTTTTTAGAGGTGCATTATTTTGTCCAATTTCCATGTATATTGTTCTTTCCTTTGAAACTGGAGAGATAAGGTGGATAGCAATGCACTCAATTTTTATTGCATTAGGGTTTGCCAAAGTAGTTATTGGTTGAGTATCTATTTTTTCACAGTACATTATTTAACAGAGAAAACAAAAAAACTGAGCTTGTTGCATCAGAGTAAATTGAAATGTCCTTGGCTCAAAAAGATAGTCTGTATATTAATCTTGGTTTGATAACAAGTTTGATCTTGTTTTTCAATTTACCTCATAGATGTACACAGTGTACATTCCAAATGTATGGGTCTACATTGCCCTTCCTGTAGGTTAGATGTATGGATCTATCCTAGCAGGCCCTTGGGAGCTGGTACAGTGGTTTCCTAAAAAGAGAATTAAGGGGTAAAGTTACATGCATTATGGCTTTACTGTAGGGAATGACTGGGAAATAATGAGAGGAGCCACCTCGGAGATTTTAATAGCCACATTGCTGTATGAAAGTGTCTGTAAAGAGACCTTTCTCTGGAGCCAAACTGGCTGAATACCTGCTTTCGGGGAAAATAAGGGTATCTTTGAGAAGAACATTGGTTTTGTAGCAGAATTCTAATTTGTTAATAAATATGCAGCTCCTTCACCTTCTTTCTGCAGTCCTAGGAGCCTGGAGATGCCCTGTAGCTGATCTCCCAGCAGTGGCCCAAAGGGGTGAGAAGCCAGGGCCTGGAGGAGCAGCCTTCCTTGCTGAAGGCCAGTTGCTCTTACTCTCAGCCTGGCCAACACTGAGCTAATCTGTAACTGGAGCCACACATTTCATCCCATGCTGATGGAGTGATATTGGGATGAGGATTACTGATGCTCTCATGCAGTTATTTTTCATGTTTGGGTAGGGAAGAATGGCTTCATTGTTGACAACAGTCCGAAAGGAGATGGCATCCATGTAGGATACAAAAAATGAAAGGCTTATGAAATGAAAATCTTCCCTTTCCCCATCACCCTCAACGCCTGCGATCCTGTCATGATCCCCCTCATTTGTTGGCATGCACTTCCTTTACCACGTGACACCTTTTGGCTGGAAGTTCCCCCCACTGGCTGGATCTGTGCTGAAGCCTTTGAATGCTCTTCAGTGAGCAGATGCCATAGTTTTCACTTTGATCTCACCCACCGGGGACTCAGTGTGCTTTGCATGATAGTTTTGCGTTGGAATGGCAGTAGTTTTGTTTTATTGAGCATGATTTTTATTTTGGGGGGTCAATCCTAATTTCTCTTCTATTTCCTTTTCTTTCCTCAATGTCTGCTGCACCCCGTTTCGTCTCCTCCATCAATCTCGTCGCCATCGTTGCACTGCTCCATAACACTGCATTGCGATCCTGGCACACCCGCACACAACCACCCACCCTCCTTCCTTCCATCCCTCCGCCTCTGTGCATCGTTACCAAAAAAAAACCCTGGCGGATGTCATGGTGCTTGTATCCAATTAGGGTGAAAATTCCTTCCTACAGGCAACTGTGGCAAAACTGGGACCTCTTCCTCGTATTCTTGCGGATATCACAAAATCCATGACCAGCCCTACACCCACACAGCAGCAGCTGAAGCGTTTCACAGAGCACAGCTCCAGCCCAAACGTTGCTGGAAGTCTCTCCTCGGGACTTCAGAAGATAACTGAGGACGCCAGCGATGGGTACGTCCCAGCCATGCCTCGAGGGCAGTGTGGGGTTGTTAAAGCTGTGAAGAGTTGGAACTGGATGATCTTGGAGGTTGCCTTCCAGCCCAAACCATTCTGTGATTCCAAGGGTTGAGGGCTTCGTCATCTGAGCTGGCTGCCCAGCCCCGCTGTGGAATGGGGAGCTTGGGCCTCTTTCACAGGGAATACATCATCCCAGTAAGAGGTGCACAAGGTGGCACTGGGGACCTGGAGCTTTGGACTTACCCAGGACTCAGCAACCATCTCTGGGAGTCAGTGATTTGCGCTGATAAAAAACAGTTCTGTGATTTATTGCCAGCCTGAGTGCACTGTCAGCCACAGTGTTTCCTTCTGGCCATCAGGCTGCTAACAGAAAAACTGAGCTGTAGGTGAAACTTACTGCCTGTGGAACAGCAAAAGTAGTCCCTCTTGTGTTCAGTAGCATTTCTCACACTGTAACAGCTGTTAATCTGGAGCTGTGATGTGGCAGAACTGCCAAAGGGCTAGGCTGCTGCGGGCCCAGAGTAGTGCCTGTGCTGTCAGGCACAAGGACCGGTTTTGTCATGTGAAATTCTCTCCCCCTCTGAGCTTACATCCAGCTGTGCAGAAGCCTTCACACAACTCCTACAGAATTTTAGGATCTCCATAACACACGGAGTCATAGAACCATTAAGGTTGGAAAAGCCGTCTAAAAGTATCAAGTCCAACCATTATCCCAGCACTGCCAAGGCCACTACTAAACCATGACCTCACGTGCCACATCTACACACCTTTTAAATTCTTCCAAGAGTGGTGACTCCACCACTGCCTAGGCAGCCTGAGCCAGTGTTGACAATCCTTTGGGTGAAGAAATTTTTCCTAGTACCGAATTTAAACCTTCCCTGGCACTACTTGAGGCAATTTCCTTTTGTCCCATCTCGTGTTACATAATGGCAAAGGTTTAGATGGCATCTGAAGTCTTGCTAGAGACAGAAGTGACTAAGGGGGGAGGATTTAGTGGGAAAGGTTTAGATTTCACCTGTAAAAAAAAATAAAGATGAAGGACTTCTTGAATCAAACACAATTCTTCAAGATAAGTGGTAATTAAGGAAGAGCGTGTTCCGACTCGCACACAAAGAGCCCATAAAAGGAAGTCTGGCTCCTTGAAGCTTTCAGTGGGGAGGAGGTTAAGTGAGGTAGAAAGACTTCTCTGGGACAGATCTCTCGGAGTCTTGGCTGCTCAAAAATTAACCAAATTCCTTTCCACTCCACAGTGACATAAATAAGATGAAGTCTCCAACCCAGGAAAATGTAGATGGACATTTTAGGGGCAAGACCTTACTGCTGGTTCAGCAGGCATCCACCCAGAGCATGAGTTGCTCAGATAAGGATGAAAAGGTAAGCGTCCTGCCCAATGGACGTAGCATCTCTCTCATGGACCTGCAGGACCCTCACACAGCTCACAGCGACACTGCTTCCATGATGCACGACGTGCCTTTGCGCCTGGTGGGCAGCCAGCTCTCTGTCACTCAGGTGGCCAGCATCAAACAGCTGTGGGACACCCAGGGCACACCCCAGAGCGCGCCCCAGGTCCGGAGGCCACTGCACCCAGCGTGGAACCAGCAGGGCAGCCTCCGGCCTCTCTCGTTCCAGAACCCAGTTTACCAGCTCAACAACCCAAGCCCCCCCACGGCCAAGGCCTCTGTGGACTCCAGCCCGGAGAACCTGAGCACTGCCAGCTCCCGGAGCCGCAGCAACAGCGAGGACTTCAAGCCCAGCGGGCGCAGCAACAGCAGCCTGGAGGACTCAGCCAAGCGCAGCTCGCAGAGCGAGGACTCGGCGCGGTGCCCCGCAGGCCCCAACAAGCACATGCCCGTGGTGCTGCCCCGCCAGAACAGCAGCAGCCAGGCGCAGATCCGCAAGATGGACCAAGCCGTGCTGGGCACCAGGGCCAAGACGCTGCACACGCTGACGCACAGCCCCTCCCTGCGCAGCACGGGCAGCGTGTCCGGGGCCTCGGGGGCCATGGGCATTGAGCCCATCCAGAACGGGAACCGCTCCCGCCACCAGTCCTCGTCCTCGAGGGAGAGCCCTGTCCCCAAAGTGCGGGCGATTCAGTGGCAGCAGACACAGCAGGTAAGGGAATCCTGTCTCCAGGCCTCCACTTTGGTGTCCAGCCCATTGCTCCTTGGCCTCCAAAGCCTTCTTGACCTCGAGGTCAAGCTGAATCAAGAGCAGCAGCATTCAGGTCAGTGGCCAGTAGCAAGCGTAAGGAATAGTCACGCTTGTCACCCTCACAAGCTTGGCAAGCCACCTTATCTGTGCCACTGGGATGCTTTTGTAGTAAATTAAAAAAAAAAAATTGTTTTCCATTTACTAAGGTAGCAGCAAACCCACTGAAAGAAATAGAAGTGAAAAATTTCCCTGAATACAAAGAAAAAAAAACAGGAGCAGCTTTGTTTCAAATGGTAGTTCAGATCCCCACGTGAGACTGCGATTGCCCTCTGGTGCTAATTTAAAAGCAGAGCTGCCTCAAAACAGAGAAATGAACAAAGATAAAGCATCACAGAATAACTGCTGCCAAAATAACAAATAAGCATAGTTGTCTAAAGTGTGGAGAAATCCATATTTCACCATGATGAAGCAATCTCTTACTAGTCCTCAAATAAGTGCTGCATTTTCATTAATCATCCCAAACTATGAATAATGCAAATTTTTTTCTGGAAAGGAGTGCTTGTATCTACCAACTCCTAATACACTTTATCAGTTATTCATAGGCAACTATAAATCAAGGTTTTCCTGTCAAGAAGCCTACATTCCTTTATCTTTTTTTAAAAAATAATAATCCTGTTGTGATTTGCTGTGGATGAAAATATTTTCCTAAATTAGTTTAAAGAGAAAGTGAGTATTTCAATGCTTGGCACTACAGCAAAGGTAGAAAATGTGATCTGCAGGCCAGAGGTTTTGCAGGGGGAAGGCTTTGGCCAGTGAGGTGAAACTGACAGAACAAACTCTGCTCTGCCCAAGGTTTTGTTGGTGTTCCTTGACAGTGGAGCTTTCTCGGCACACTCCTGAATGTTACAGGAAAACCTGGGCGATCCCTGGGAACCCAGGAGCAATCAGGGCTTCAAAACTACTTTGGTACTTCAAGTTCATTGAAGTATGAGACCAGAAACACTGAATCACAAACCAAAGCTTAGTATGCCGAGTTAATAATACCCAAAAAAGTAATTATTTGTTATTTGAAGTGTGTGTGTTTGTGTCCTCCTGCAGAGTGTATTTACACGGGGGCACAGGGGCATGGCTAGGTGAGGGGTGTTTATGGAATACAACCTGGCCTTGTGTGGTGCTGTAGGATATTTTTAGGCCAGTAGCAAGGATAAATGTGAACAGGATGTGCATCCACTTGTTTTCCCACCGTACTTTCTATACTAATTGTTTCCACTGGATTCATTAGATTGCTTGCTCCAGCTTTATTCAGAGAAATCAATTTGTTCTGTCTTTCCCCACACCCATGAACAACATCTTGAATGCTGCCAAATCCAGTGGCCAACGTTTTTTTCAAGGCAAATTCCATTGCGTGCTTGTAATTGCAAATCTTGTTGTGGAATTCTGTTCTTCTTTAAAAAAGAGAAAGAAAAGAGAAGTTGGGCATGTTCTTTCTGGACATGTTCTTTCTAGGCATGTTTTGTGGGCGTTATAATTATTAGACTCTGTTCTCTACAAGTCCCATTTGTTTCTGAATATAGAGCTGAGCCCTTTGTTTGCTGGGAGAGGTCACTTTTTGCCTTCCATTTCCATTTAGCAGGTAGGTGGGAACAGAAATGTCAGTGTGTTCCTCTGCAAGGGAGGCAAAGAGGGGAATTAATACATGATCCTAGCAGACTCATTCTTTTTTTGCCCTTTATTAGAGAATAACTTGTAACCCATTAGCGTGTGTGGCTTGCCATCCACTTGGTCTCTGACAGCTTTCAGAATCTGGCTGCTGGGAATATTTTGTCCTACTATTGGAAGGTTGTTTGGCCAGGTGTGCTGCTGCTCAGCAGTCTGGTGCAGGGCTGGGGATGTACTTTGCAGTCACTTTTCTGCTGTCTGAGTCCCCCACAGCCCCAGTGGATGGTGACAGTGCTCATCCATTGCTGTTCCTGATTTCTCCAGTGATTCACAGCCACGTACGGCCCGTGGTCTCCCTTGCTCTGGCTGCCTGACAGCAAATGCCATCAAAAAAATCTGAATTAAGGAGCTTTGCCAGGCTGCCACACTACACCTAAGGAGCTATTAGATTTTTTTGCTGTGAAGGCTTCCTTCTAGGGAAAAGGCCTTTGCCTAAATCCAGGGATTTTTGCCTAATTCCTATGCCTTTTCTTTGCCTTTACATTTTTGCTGATTCTTCCAGTGCCAGAGTGTCCATGGCTGCTCAGGACAGCTGAGCTGTGGGAGCAGATCTAGCACCTGCCAGCCCTGTCCTCCTGAGCAGGAGAAACACACCAGGAGGGTGGCATGATCCCTGACTCCTAAAGAAGCTGTTGCTGACCCATGGAGAGCTCCTGGCTGAGACTGGGACTTCAGAACCCCCAGCCAAGGAGCACAGTGCATCTGGGTGCACCACTGGGCAGGGAGCTGAAGAGCTGCCTGGGCACAAAAAGAAGCTACAGTTGGGGAGAAGTTGATCTTTTGCATTTCTCAAAACCATAAGACAGTGTTGCTCTTTCAGGGGTAATTATGCTAATTCCCGTGATTATAAACTTGTCTTTGTGTGTGAAAATTGCTTGGAATTTGTAGCAAGCCATGTTTTCCCCAGCCAGGCAGAGAGTTTCTTGTTTCTTTTCTTGGCTTCCCTTTTGCATTCCCTTAAAGAGAAGAGAGAGCCTCCAGAGAGGTTGGACAGTTCTCTCAGTCAGCACAGCTGGCCCTGGCAGGGTGGATATGCTGCAATGGACCATCCAAACCTGGCAGGCACTGCCATGATCATGCCACATTCAAGTCCTGCCATGCTGTCCTGGATCCAGGCTGTGCACTCCCATGCTCCACTGTAGTCTGTCCCAGCCTGGCTGAGGAAGTTGTTCCCAAGTGCAGCTCCTCAGCACTCCAGGGAAACCAACCTGTTTCACTTGAGCAGGCTGCAAGCAGAGCTCTGTCACTGTGTTTTCTCTGTGCAAGACGTGGCAGGTGAGAAAACCTTACTGATAGTGTGGCAAAGGGGAGAGGTGGATGTGCATGGGATTGGGAAACAAGAACTTTTCCAGAGAGAACCTCACTTGGAGAGGAAGAAAAATTTCTAAAGTAGGTTGGTTTTAGCAGGATTCAAGGTGGTGCTGTAGGTCCAAAGCCAAGGGATGATGGAGTATCCCTGCAGGAGGCATTTTGGGGATCCTTTGAGGCTGACAGATTAATGGATATCTTTCTCATTCAACTGACCAGGATTTCAGATCTGGTGTGTGTGCAGTTTCTGTGGAGAATGCTAACGGTGTCTCCTGCCAGGTGCAGTCACCGGTGGACTCGGCCACGCTGTCACCGGTGGAGAGGACAGCGGCATGGGTGTTCAACAACGGGCAGTACGAGGAGACAAAGAAGGACACGGCTCAGAACGTGGACGAAGTCAAGCACGCTGAGAAGGTAGATTTGGTTCTGTGTGCAGCCCACTCGGGGGGTGCCACTGAGTCCTGTGCACCCCACAGTGAGTCCAGAGGGACTTTCAGGCCCTGCTGTCACAGCATCACACGCTCTCACACAGGTTATATTGGTTATGGTGACCATGAACTCCATAAATAAAGAAAATCAGGATTGTTAACCTGACTGAGCATAGCTTAGGACATGTACAGGGACTGTACAGGACTCCAGCTCTGCCTTCATCAGTAGCAGCAGTCAGATTTTGTCTTGGGCTTCTCCTGAGGCAAATGTCTGTCACCCAGGCACTGCAGGTCTTCTGAGCTGCACAGAAATCTTCATGATCTGTTTTTTAAAGTGTATGTTTTTTCAGAAGTAGATCCCATTTTTCCAAATACAGTTACAGCCATATGTTGCTGTGGGGATGGAGTTGTTGTGTAAGAGGTTTGGTATTTTGAAAAGGCGGGGAGTGAGGAGGAGAACATTTAGTGGACAAAGAAACAGAAACATAGGATATTTAGGAAAGGTGAATGAACCCAAAACAAAGGAATATATTGAGATTCAAGGCACCATTGCAGAAATGATTGCCCATAGAGACAAGAAGAACAAAAGCTCAGCCAAGTAACCTCACAGGCTGTGGTTTGCAGTGACTGGTTTGCTCTGACTTCCCCAGTGGTTTCATGCCCTGATTGATTAGGTCCTGAAGAGTGAGTTATTTGGGTCCCACACGGGCCTGGTTTGTAAGTTTGGGTGGCCCAGGACATTTCTGCAGTTGAGCACTGTTAGCAGCACCTGCCTGAGAACTGCTGGAGTCTGGAGTAAGGCGGGATGTTACTAGTCAGGGCTGAGGAGCCATATCAGAGCCCTCTGACTGCTTGACCTGTGTTGCAGAGTGATATCCTACAACGTGGGAGCAGCTCGATGCCCAGTGGGAGCCCACGTGCTCCTTCCTTGTGGTTGCCCCCATGTTTGCTTCTCATTTCCTTTGCTTCCATCAGCTTATTTTTCATTTAAAAAAAACCCCAACACTCCTCTGAAGAGTAACAGAGCATCATAATGACCTGATCTCTTCTTTTTCTCCTTTGCACCCGATTCCCGGCTCAGTACGAGCAGGAGATCGCGAAGCTGAAGGAGCGCCTGCGCGTGTCCAGCCGCCGGCTGGAGGAGTACGAGCGGCGCCTCCTGGTGCAGGAGCAGCAGATGCAGAAGCTGCTGCTGGAGTACAAGTCTCGACTGGAGGACAGTGAGGAGAGGCTGCGCAGGCAGCAGGAGGAGAAGGACAGCCAGATGAAAAGTATCATCAGCAGGTGAGGCTTTGGAAAGCTCGGGACTGGGTGGAACAAGCAGCTCCCCTGTGCCAAGTGTTCTCTCCATCCTTAGAGCTGAAGAAATGGGGATGCAGGTGTGGAAACTTGCCTGAGATTGTCAGGAGAGTGAAGGAAAATATTTAGGAATTTTTAACTTGGGTCTCTGTTGTACTTACTATAGGTCTTTTTTTTTCTTTTTTTTTTGTTTGGAATCTGCACTTGAGATTAGTTTCTCAGAGCAGTTGCATTTTTGGCAATGTCCGTTCTAAGGATAACAAGGTTGGGCAACTGAGAGTGTCAGATGGAGAGAGAGGCTTTCCTGAGAGCAATAGAATTCTTCTCTTGCAGAGCCAGGAGAAGCAGAGAAGTCAAACCAACAGGCCAGAGTACCTGAAACACTCAGGAATAGTATTAAACTGCCCTAATTTGTCCCTCTCTGCTCATCAGACTCATGGCTGTTGAAGAGGAGCTGAAAAAGGATCACGCTGAGATGCAAGCAGTCATTGATGCAAAGCAGAAAATTATTGATGCACAGGTAGGTAAAGAGCTCGGGATGTCCCAGAACCCATGTGTAGAACCCGTTATTCACCCCTCTCTCCTGCCCCAGCACTGTTCTCTATCTCCCAAGCCCTATCGGCCCGTGGTGTCACACATGTCACTTACTGCCTCTGGGAGACAGCTGGGGGCTTTAGTTAATACTGTCTGACCTGGGCTTTAAGGCAGCCTGACAACAAATCCCAGGACTGATCACTTCTCCAAAACCTTTGATACTTTGTGAGATCCCAAGGGAGTAAAGGAATAGCAGTGCATTGTGTAGATGTTATTCCAAGTGTGGGCCTGGAACCTCTGGGAAAGCTCTGTCTCACCCCAGCATGGTTCAGCTGCCATGTGCATGCAACTCAGCTGTGCCAGCAACAGCATGGCTTTGGACAGTGGAGTTCAGGAAAGAGAATGCTGCAACAGAGCATTGTCCTGGGGATGTCACGCATGGCATTTCACCCCACTGGCCATCCCCAGCAGTCCTGGGGAAATGCCCATTTCCCACGCGCCTGCAGCTCCCACCTCGGTCACCCCGGGCAGCTGTGGCGAGGGGAACCCAGTGGGCAGTGCATGTGGGTGTATCCTGTGGGGTCATTCCAGCTTTTCCTCTGTGTCTGTGCTGATCCCACAACAGAACCTGGGACTGGTTTGTATCTGCCTGCTGTGTTACATTTGTGGTATTTGCATTTGGAGGGTCTCTTTTCTCCTTCTGGGCTTTTCAGTAGTTCCACCTGGAAACTTTCCTTAATAATTTTTTAGGAATAACCCAAATTATTCCCTACACAAAGAGTGGTGGTGGAAGTCCAGCTGAACATGGTTAAAGATGGCATTGGGGTATTAGAAATATTTGAACTCATGTGGAACTGCAGGGAAAATATAAAGCAGCAAAAAACTGTGTTTTTTGGAGATGGGCACAGTCAGGGCATCTCGCTGTTACAGACACGGAATGGCAGCTCATCCAGGCAGCAGCCTGGGTTCTGAAATGGGTGGATGCATTTTTCATCTGCCTCAAGAAGGTGGAAGGGACACTGAGCAAACATGAAAAGTGATTTTTGGAGGGGAGAGATTGTGGCTGAGTAAGAAACTTGCCTATTATCTGTGCGTGCCAGGAGACTCTCAGCCTTGGTGTTGGTTATGGGCTAGCAAGGTGGAGCGTGGACCAGTCTGATCCCAGTGTCACCAGCTGGCAGAGCTGGCACTGCTGACTTGTGAGACTTTCAAACCCTCAGGGCTGGAAGGGTGTAGTCCTTGATCACACTTCATCAAATGATGCAGCATTTATCACCTGGCGAGTAAAATGGTGAAAAAACAGGAGCAAAACAGCAGCATTAATGATTTGACTCTTTTTCTTGGGCAAGCAAGGTCACTGGCAAACCACAACTGTTTCATTGTCAGGCAGTGCATGGGGAAAGTGCAGTTGTCACTGTTCTTCCTCGAGCACCAGAGCAGAGGACGAAACTGATGAAAGATTCAGAACAAACTCACCAGGAAGCCCAGGTGTCTGCTGGGTTCTGTAGCAATCCGTTGAAGTTGTGCTTGGAATATTTTATTTAGTCTGTGATTCCTTCAGTGGCTCAAAAAGGAAAGGTCTTTTTTCATGTGAGATTTGCTGAGTGGGGCTGGAACCCAGCTCAAGAACTAAAGGCTGCAGAAGCAACAGTGACCTGGGCTCCTGTGCTTAGGGAGATTTGAGGCCCAGGGGGTTTGAGGGGGTGCAGTGTAATGCAGCCCCCAACACTGCCCCCATGCACACAGACACAAGCTGTTCTCCTGGCTCTGGGTCTGGATCTGGCGTCTGAGCAGGGATAGGTCTGGCCAAACTCTCTCCTCGGAGCGGCACAGCTGCAAAGAGAACTGGCCCAGTTGCTATTGCAAGTGACATCTCCGCTGTGTTAAATTACAGGTCATAAATGGGGATGAGATAATTCCAACAGGCAAGTAAACTCAATCAGTTCTCTAGCTGAGCAGTACCCAGTCCTGGCCCAGCACACTGACCTCCTACCCATTCCAGCTCCTCCTGCTCCCTGTGCCCTGAGCGTGTTAGAGATGTGCCTGGGAGATCCAGTTTTCCTTTCAGTGAGAAGATGCCTCTGCTCACCAAGCTCATGCTTTTAAGATTGATTTTCCACATGTGGATTTCCAGTTGTTTTGCAGACTGGCTCAGTGAGTGCTCAGCAGTGCCTGGAAACACCCAGCCTTTCATTCTCAGCTCTTTGGAAAGATTTTTTTAAAATTTTTCAGAGAAAATTTCAGCATGAAAATTTTCATTTTAAATTATATGTTTCGGTGAAATACAGTCGGAGGAGTAGGAGCCTTGCCTTGCTGAGGAGCACATTCCTGCTGAGACAGTTGTGTTCTGCAGGGTTCATTTCAGCATGGGAGGAAAGGCCTGTAATTTCTTGGCTCCGTGTCCTCCCTGCTCCTGTCAGCTGGATGGGGATGAGGGCTCAGGCAGGCCTTGTGCCTCGTGCCTCCTCCTCCTCTGTCTGCTTTGCACAGAGCTCGGTGTCTTCAGGGCTGTAACAGAAGCAGGACTTCAATTCTGCTTTGTTTTTGCACCTGAGCACTCAACCCTGTGGGGGAGCCCGCTGAGAAAAGCAAACATTGCTGATGAGAGCTGTACCATGCACTGATGTGCTGGGATCCAAATCCCAAGAGGCTGTGGTAGCATGTGAGTCTCCTGAGCAGTGTGGCTGAACTGTTCATTAATGTTTATGCCTCCCGTGCATCGTTTTTCCCTCCATTTTGTTTCTCAATGGGCTGGACTGGGAAGAGTTCCCACATGCAGCTTGTTTCAGTTGAGCAAATTAGACATTTTCCCTTCTCAAAGAACAAAAGCCAATCAGATGGTGACATGGAGAGAACAGTTACCTTCCTGCTGTCTCTAGCACTGCTTTCTGCAGCTGCATTATTATTTTTTTAGGAAAGATGAAAATTGACATCTCTGATTGTGCTGGCATCTCCTTGGCTTGCCTCTCTGGTGCTGTATCCCACTGCAGATATCCCACTGTTAGCAGGCTGGGTCTGGCGATGGGTTATGTCAATTTAGCACACATCCCTGAGCTGTCTGCTTCACGTGGAGGCTGTGCACACATTCTGTGCAAGGACAATCAACTGGGCATGTGGATTCGTGGAGCCTGGGAACCCCCCGAGCTGGAATGGGTCTAGGAGCAGCGTGTTCCATGTTTGTTCTTTGTGTTCTCTTGATGGCATCTCCCCTCCACCCACAGTGCCCTCTCCCCCTCACCTCCAGTAACCCTTAGCGTTAGCTTTGGCTGCTGCTTCTCTGTGTTGCTGTTGCACCGTCATCGCAGGCTGCCGTTATCTGCTTTTTCTATTATTATTTATTTATTTCAAGCATTCCATGAGTTTACTCTGAGCACACTCCATCCAAAACACAGAGACAATGGCCAGCAGATACCACTTGCACTTTTCTCTGCCAGATGAAACCCCACCACTTTTATTTTCTGCTGCCTGTTTCTGTTTTTCTAACGCACTTCTAAAAATTAATATTGAAATCGACTACCGTTGTTATTAAAACCGGCACCCTCCCATCCCCTGTGGCAAAATCCTGCCTCATTGGAGGCTGGCTGAGTGGAGCCTCCCTGCCTGGATCAGTTCCCTCCTGTAACTTGGATTGTCGCCTGCCATCCTGCAAAAAGTCCCGGAGGGCTGGAGCGGCCGCAGAGCAGCCCGTGGCAGCCCCGAAAACAGAAAGAGGCAGACAGCCCATCTCACCAGGGAACGCTGGCCCAGCTGCCTCTGCCCAGAGCCGGCCGGTTCCAGGCAGGCCAGACGCTCCCACTAGGGCGAAGCTCTGACGCTGTGGGGTGTCTTTGCAGGAGAAGCGGATTGTGTTCCTGGACTCGGCCAACACGCGCCTGATGAGTGCCCTGACGCAGGTAAAGGAGCGCTACACAATGCACGTCCGGAATGGCAACCCTCCCAAGCTTTCCATCACGGAGAATGGTGAATTTAAGAACAGCAGTTTCTAATTCTGCAGGTGCTGCCAACCACCTCCATGGAAGAGCAAGACGGAGCAGAGCCAAGACCCCTCACCGTCACTGATTGTTGCACATAGTTATTCTGTAAAAGGAAAATTGTATTGTTTGAAGATTGTATTGTTTGAAGATTGTTCTAAAATTGTTTTAGAATTGTATTTTTAAATTGTATTTTAAATTGTTTCAAGATAGTATTGTACATTCAATAAAATTGAAAAAGCAGCTCTGAAGGGTGGGCTTTAATTCCCCACTCAGGGCCAGGGGAACCAGGCTCCTCAGAATAAGTCCTTCTGGATCACTGTGTAAATAGAGGGAGCTCTTGGGTTGTGTACAGAAAATGCCAATGTAATATACCAAAAGGAAGTGAATACTGTAGATTTTTTAATTATTGCTATTTTTTTTATTATTATGTTGTTATTGTTATTGTTGTTATTGTTGTTTTTCTCTTGTTGAAAGCACTGCAGTCCCGGGAGGAGGAAGAGGGGAGAGTGTGTGCATGTGTGTTGTGGGTGAGAGAGGTAAGCAGTGGTTACCCAAGACAGCAACTGGCTGATACAAGGACATGAATGGAGTGAAGTGAATTCCATAGGAAAACTCACCAGCTGGGTTTATTCCCCTCTTCCCCAGCTGGTCTTAGCTGAATGCAAAATTGATAGCAAACATTTTAGCAAGAAAACTGGCTCTTGCTGTGTCGTGGACCTACTTTTGGTAGGACTCTGACAAAAAAGTCTTTCTGAAGAAGGTACAAAGTGGGAGCAGCAAGCTGGATTCCTGGAATTTGCACAGTCAGGCTTCCTGTCAGACAGAGGGAATCTGCAGGATTTTGTGGTAGGATTCTTTCTATTTTACCCCAGTTCTAATGCAGTTTTATATCTTCTGTTTGGAGAATTTAGGGACCTGTAAATACTTTTTAAACGATTTCTAGCCAATCCCCGCTGTACGCCCTGTGCAGTGGCACCCTGAATTCCCTCTCTGCTCTCCATCGGGAACAGCCAGGTTAATCCTCTTGGGAAAGGGCTAACCAAAGGGTGCCCATACCCAGCACAGGAAATTCAATATGCAAAAGTCCCTTTTTCAAGAGGATTTCTGTATTTTAATGCTTGCTTATTTTCACTATTTCAGCCACTTGCTTAGCCACTTGCTTTCTGCACCTTTGTTGAAAGATCTTCCATTTCTGCTGAAATTTTCCTTTCTCTGGATACTTTAAAGGGATTTTTTTTTTTTGGGTTCTGTACACACCAGATTTTCTTCAGGAGTTTTGACTAAACTTTCGTCTCCAGTTCCTTCCAGCTGTGTTTCATAGAAGCATGATTCCAGGCTGTACGTGAATGGGATATCGTTCCAAAGTGACCTTCTCCTGGGAGATAGTGACATTCACAACCTGTAACAGATGAACAGTAAATGGCTTGGTATTGTCAATTCTCCTGATTTCATCAAATGCCACAATATTTAACCCAAGTGATTTTTTTTGGTTTTTTTTTAAATCCCAGATTCTGGAGTCAAGTGTGAATTTTTACTTCCCGTTTTTGCTGTGCGTTTCTGGCCCCCAGACTCTCACACTAAATGAAACTATTGCACATCGATTGAAATTTTTAATTACAGAAATATACCGATAACAGCAAGTGTGATTAACCATTCACACATGCTATGGAAATTGGAAAAGTTTACTTCAATTTGAGACAAAAACTTGATAGTTGCTTCAGTGTGAGATTGTCTCATGAAAAATGCAGGAGTGTCTAAGCCAGTTCCTGCATGTGAATTATTGGCAATACCCAGACCCAAATGTGGTGTCTGTTGCCAGGTTTGCCTGTTTTTTGGAAGTGAATGAATCCCAGCGCTGTGGCTGATGCAGAAGGTGGCAAAGCAGTGTGTGTGCTTTGGTGTCACGATGCTTGAGCTGCTGTCACCACCCCGTGTGTTCTGTGACTGTGCATCAGTGCAGAGCCCCTGTGCTGCAGGATGTGTGTGCATCAATCCTAGCCAGGCTTTCTGGAGCACAGCAGTCTGCAGCGAGTTGGGATTTGGGATTAATGCTTGGCTCTTCGGGATCAAAGCTGCTCTGGGTGCTCGGCTGGGACTCGGTGCTGCTGGCACTGTCACACCTGGGGTCATACTCTGCATTGGCTCAGCAGTGATTACTTTTCCATACTTTCCAAACCGTCTTCCAGCTCTAGGTCCTTGCTGACCTCTGATATTTTATTCCTCAAACTGTGCCTTTGAGTTCCTCCTTTCTCCCTTCAGGCCTTGCAGCCGTAGCAACTTCTCCAGTTTGTGTTAATCTGTCACGTGAGGGGCTCTTTTACACAAACCCTTTTTGTGGGGTATTTCTATGGGATCTGCATGTCCCTGTAGCCATGTACTGTAATTGCACAGCTGTAGCATGGAGGAATGTGTTCCCATCCCTTTTGGGATGGGCATGTGAACTGCTCCCTTGTGGCACCATGCAGGTGATGTGAGTGTGCTGTGACCGAAGTGTGAGAGTGAGTGCGCATGGGGCTGCATTGACAGAACCAGGCAGAAGCAGATATGTTGTTCTAGGAGCATTATTCCAGCATTACTTGGGGAAACACCTTTCCCCAGAGCTTCCCAGTGCTCTGGTAATGTTAGAAGTCTCTGACTGAGCTGTGTGGTTTTGTGCTGAGGGCTCTGAGGTGTCCACTTTGGTTTCTGCAGAGAAATGCCAATAGGGGCAGCATTTCAGCCTGGATTTTTAGAGGGGAAATAACCCCTGCCCCAATATTCACCTGTTTTGGTGAGGTCCTTGGTAGTGCATCGTTCTAACACTGTACCTTCTTCTGTGTGTTTCTGAAGCTTGTAGAATGCTTGTAGGGAAAAGTAGTGGCTCTCTCAGAGCCTGACCCCTCACTGTAGTCTCACAGCTCATTGTTAGGCTGGTTGTTTCTCTGCTGTCCCAGTTTCTCCCCTAAGGTGCCAAGTGTGCTTCTCCAGCTTCTGCCGCTGAGGATTCGCTGCCTGTGGACCCCGGAGGGGTGAAGGTTGCAGAGTCGGTGCTGCAAGACTGGAATTGATCTGCTGCAGCACAAAACACTGCTCCTGAGTCCTGCGGGCAGCTGTCTCTCCTAGTTTGTTACCGAGCAGCCTTCCAGAAAAATTTTCAGCCGCCTCAAGCTGACAATATGTGAAAATGCCAGTTTCTATTTTGTCCAGGTTGATAAAATCCAAGTGGCACTAAACCACATGTCTGTTCAGGAGCAGGAGCACTGCCTGGGCGCGATCACGTTTGGGTTTAGACTCGGAGCCAGTGGGTTCTGCAGCAACGAGGAAGTAAATGGTGCAACATGTGATGGGGAGCGTGGCAGACGCTGCCTTTGGGTTCACGTTCTGAGCAAAGGCTTAGGGCTGTGTCTAATGCTGTGCAAGGAGCTGCTGCTCTCACTGGGGAACAGATGAAACAGTGCAGGAAAAATTGAATAGCCTGGAGGAGCAATACTCATGTGTTCCTCAGACTGAACAGGAAAGTCACCCCATCCTGGTGTCTCAGTCCATGCTGGCCACATTGGTACCATTCTAGGAGGGTTCTCTCCAAACCTCAAAGCCACCTGAGTTTCTGGAGTGCTCAGGAAAAGCTTGTGGCCAGCACAGCAGGGCAGGGAGATGGAGCAGCTTCTTGCGTGGGGCCTCTTGGCAGGTTGTGTGTGGTGTCTGCAATGTGTGGGGTGAGCAGGGTGACACGGGACAGGCACTGAGAGGACAGAGGGAGCATGGTCTAGGGGCAGCATCCTGTAAATCCCTGTTCTTTGCAACTCTAGGAATTCAGACTGTCTTTTTAAGGGAAATAGATTTCACCTCTAGGAATTACCTAGGAAGCTGTTACTTTACTTCCCTGGTGTATCAGAAGTGGGCAGCTATGCACAAAAGCACGGATTCATACAGCTACACATTTTGCCACATTCCTCTCCAGTGGTGTAACTCAGGCCGGGAATCTACAGGAACATGGAAAGGGATGTGTGTATTTTCTAGTTAGAGAATAGGAGGTGTATCCACTAATAAATTCTTTATCCATCAAATAAATCATCAGAGAAACGGGGTTTATTTTGCATTCATGTAATTGCATTGGGTTGGCTGTGAGATTTTGCCCCATGATATATTCATTTCATGTTTTGATGCTTGCATTAACCCACCAACTTTTAACTTGGAAGTCCATGAATTTTACAGCCATGCCCATGGAATGTGTCAGCAATACTTACTTGTGTGTATGAATTCTGCTTGTGTTCCGCAAAAATGTCTGTGTTGTTCCTGGAGAACAATTCCTGTCCGAGTTGAACTGTGACCTGTATCAGTGGTGGGCATGGTCAGCCACAGGTATCCAGCGGAGCCTGCCAGGGTAAAAAGGGTTAAATTTAGGGTGATGTTTTTAGGTGTTTCCTTCTCCACAGTAAGTTAACTCCCGGGAGAGTGAGCATGTCCTTACATATCATGCCTGCCAGGAATCCTACCTGCAAAAATAGATTTTCTGTCTCAAGGGCCTTAATAAGAGTGTTACTACAGAGAACTGTTATACAATGATAGCTCTAAATAATTTATTTTTTATTTCAACAAAGTACACCTTTAAAAAAGAATAAACTTGATTTTCAAGCCGTATTTTTAAGCTTGTAGCACTGGACTGTTTGGTCTCTGAGATCCATTTCTGCATTTCATTGCCTGGGTTTGTTGTAAAGAAGATTTATTTTTGTTCTGTGAATAGTTTTTGAAGGTTCTTTTAATATGTACAGATATAGATACATTTGAGGACTTTTATTGATATTCCTACAAAGAATACAAATAAACTTTAACTTTAATCAGTTTGGACTCTGTAAATTTATGCTGATTTAAAATCCCCCTCTTTCTGTGCTCGGGTTGTGCTTGTGTTTGTGTAAATGCAGGGGATGGAGGGGAAGGAATTCCCACTGTAACAAAATGTTTGGGACAGAGCAGCTCCCACCTGGAGCAGCCTGAGCAAGGGCTCTGGGGCCGAGCAGAGCAGCAGGATCAATTCCTGCCTCCTGCTGCTGTTCTGGGCTGCACCCCGACTTCTGCCTCCCCATGCCCATGACCTCGGCGCTTCCTGAAGCTGGCAAATGTCTGGCATTGTGGAGTGAGAGGGCGACAAGCTGTGAAGACACGGAGAACTGCTCTCTGCTTCTTTTAGCCATGGGGTCTTTGTACTGAGTGGTGAAAAGAGAGTTCCCTTGTATTAATTAATTAACGTGACTATTCCCCTCATGCCAGACCAGTGAATGTGATCAGCCCAGTTTTCCTGTTCAGTCTATTCGTAGATTCCACATTCTCAAACAGCAGCCCAAAGCTGCAGAGTTAGAGGCACGCACATGCAGAGGGATATTATTTACAGGTTCACATAAACTGCTGGATTCTAAGATATTTACATTTATTCTTCATATGTGTATGAAATCTTGTGTATAGTGAGTGGGAAAGCCTTCCATAGTGAACTTACTGAGTGTAAAATCTGTACTCAAGGGGATGTTTTGGAGAAGTCTCTTTATTTTCATTTCACATTCTTTTTCCATAGTTTTGCAGCCTGCAGGATGCACACGGCACACTTGTGGTGCCTCCGGGCTGGCCCTGCCCCGTGTGCTCCGCTTCAGCCCTTGCGTGTCCCGCCTTGCTCCTGCCTGGGCTGCCGGTTCTGTGCCCAGGGCTGTGTCCCTGCGTGTCGGCGCAGAACCCACGGCAGCCGGCCCGGGGCAGGAGGTGGCACCGCCAGCGGCTCTGGAGGAGGGGCAGCCGTGAATTCCCATATCCTGCCCCTCCCCAGCAGAGCCCTCGGCCCCACAGCCCAGGGCAGGGGGCGAGGAGAAGCAGGGGACGAGAGGGACCGGACGGGATGCAGACCTAGCGGGTATAACGATCCCAGTGCCGTGTCTGCTGTCGTGGTTTTGGGAAGGGAAGTGGGGCAGAATCAACGGGAGAGGGATGGGAAGGAGGAAACAAGTGAAGGCTGTGCTGTGGGAAGGTGACGGTGGGAAGGTGAGGTGGAGCAGGAGCATTGCACGAATGCCAGTGAGGATGGCACTGGGATAACACAGTTACAACTGTGGCAAGTCTGGGCTTTTGTGTCCCAAACTCAGGTGTTCTATCCTGCAGAGGGCTTTGAATTCCACTTTGCTCCACTGTGTAAAACTGTATGTAAATGTGCAAATTCTTCTCCCATTTCTAGCCACTCTGGACAGAGCGCTTAAGGCTCTGGAGCCTGTCCTGTCACTCGTGCAGTTCACTTGGGAAATTCCTTGGGAGAAGCTCCTCTCCAAGAGTCCTCCTGCCTGAAGGACGCAAGTGTGCAACCTTGACTGATTTCCAAGGATGTGTGCTGCTGCTTTACATTAAGCAGCAGCTGCTGCTTAGATCCGTTAGCAGATGGAATAGCAATTTGCTTATGCTGAGATATGAGTGTCAGAAGAAGGGAGTCCTTGGTCTTGCTAGGACCCATCTCACATTGCTGTCCTTCACCTTTCTCCTGGTCCCACAGATTAAATATCTCATGTCTCCAGAAGATGTATTAAATTCCTGCTTTTTGCTGTGAGGGGTAGATCAAATATCCTGGTTGTAGGCACGAAACCTGGCTACCTGTCAGTTCTTCCTGCAGCTAGCATGAACTCCTTGTCCTTACTCAGCTCCATCCTGTTGGTGCGACTGGAAACACGATTCCTGTGGACCTGATCCCACTTTTCAGGACCCTCCTTAGCTCAGTAGCAAAGCAGCCTGGGCTGAAATGGAGGAAATTACTACCAATATTGCAGATTCCATGGTGGCTGCCAGGAGCAGGGCACTCGTGATGGGTGTTCCCAGCACCCTCCAAGTGTTCCCAGCTTCCACGCGGTAACGGGACCCAAGGGGCTGTTGTGTCACAGGTGCAGGGGGATCGCGGGGGACAAATACCCAGTGCTGACCCCAGTGAAGGATGATACAGTGATGACAGAATCTAACTCAGCGTGAAATGTGACCTGCACAGAGATGAGTGACATTTCTCACCCCCTTTTCTCTGCTGTCCAGGGTTCTGTTGGCGGCAGGATGCAGACGGTGGGAGCAGTTCCTGTTCTGCTTGGCAAGGAGCAAGTTCTGCCTGCAGTGAGGGAGGAGGAGTTAGAGCTGAGCTGCAGGATGCACTCACTCACTCCTTCCCTCCCCTCATGAGAGTCAGACATGGACCACCCATGCCAGACCCCACCTGAAACTCCACTATGGATTTTTACTGTTGGAGGTGCTGTTGTGTGGATTTGCCTGCCCTTCCTTAGAGGACAAGGCTTGCCCTGCTCTGTCAGGCAGCAGGGCTGTGACACCCTGAGCATTCCACAGCTGTGCAGAACATCCTGCTGCAGAGCCAGCAGTATCTCTGAAAGGAAGAGCTGCCCTTACCAGGGACACTAACTAGGAATGTCCAGTAAAAAACAACCTCCTGAAGGCTTTGAAAAGATGTTGGGTGGGTTTCAGTTCTTATCAGTCAGAGAATTTACTTTGGCCTCCCAGTTAACTGAAGTGCCTGGGAGCACACATCCCCTTTGGACATGGGGCCTTGCCCTAGAATGTGTCCCTTTTCCCTGGACCTCAGGTGTGGATCCATAGCCTGTGTCTCACAGTTCAAAGCCTTGTTCCAGAGTGACACCTCTGTGTGCACTGGTTCCCTCAGCACTTTCAGAGGACTTTTTCTGGGACTCAGGACCTCGCTGGTGGGAAGGCGGTGAAAGTGGAGGGCTGACTTCCCTTTTCCTTAGGACCAGAAGGTACTGCAAAAATTTGGTTTATATTGTTGGGTGGTTATTAGGCTCAGGAGGACCTGAAGAACTTGGACCTGATAGAGACTGTCATAATTGGGATTAGGTAGAGTCTTTCAGATTTTTCTCAGTCTTTGGGAAACTGAGTGGCAGCTCCCTGTCATGCCAGGATCTGTGCTCTACTGGGGAGCGTTTTGAAAGTCATTGCTGCAGCAACCAGTAAGGCTTAAAAAGTGGATAAAATACTTGCCATCTCCTCTGGGGTTGACTGAAAGGCAGAGAGATTGTGGCTCCTTCAGTTACATATTTTTTGTGATGGGTTTTTGTTGGGTTTTTTTGTTTGGGAGGGAGGGGTGTCAGTTTTGTTTTGTTTTGGGGTTTTTTGTTTTTGTTTTTGAAAGAAATACTCTCCCCATGGGCAGATTCCAGATTGTGGCTTTGGCAAAACAGGGATCTTAAAATGGAAAGTCCATCTGCCCCAACTGCTGGCTTGACAACTGTACTGCTGGAATCAGCCGTGTGCCTAAAGGGAAAGATGGAAAGGCCGAAGGAGGCCGTGTGCTCGGTTCCGCTCGCAGCTCACCAGAGGGATGCTCTGTCACGACAGTGATGCTCTGTCCACTCGTGGCTCACAAGGCAGTGTGAGAGCTCTGCCCATGTGCCGCTGACAGCTGCTGGGGATTTTTCCTCAGGGTGTTTGCTGTGATGATGTGCTCTGAGTTGGCATCATATCCCCAGTTACTGCTCCCACTTGGATGCAGGGCTTCTCCTGCCCTGGCCAGGGACAGAGGCTCGGTGTCATCAAAGGCACCTGGGGCATTCACAGGGAGCAGCAGTGGTTATCCCAGAGATCAGGAATCCTGGGGGGAAAAAAATATTTACTGTCAACAATGCTGAAGGTGGCTTTTCAAGTGCCTTTCAAAACTACTAAAACGACCTCATTAGCCTGTAGCTGCTGGGCCCCTGACTGCAGATTGCAGCCACTCCACTCCTCAGAGGAGCTGGGTGGGTCCCATGCTGGGGTTGGTGTCCTGTCACACAGCTCTGCTGGGGAGCACAGCAGCTGTCCTGCCCCAGCCTAAGGCAGGAATGGCTGCAATGATGCAGGTCAGGAATGAGCTGCTTGGCAGATTTGTCCTCGGGAAGCAGCTTGGATAGTCCTTGGGTCAAAAACACACAGGCATCTGGTTTCAGGACGATTTTAGGATCTGAGTATTTGGCTGGCTCTGGATGCGAAGATTTGGGCAGGTGTTTTCCTGGTGATTTGGCTCTGTACAGCTTTCCTGGATTCACACCTTTCCTGCAGTTTGCCCAGGTGTAGGACTGGTACAGATTTATTCTCTCACTGGGGCAGGCCTGGTCTCATGCTCATGCGCCCCAACAATAGATGCCCTTCCGGCTTGGGGCAATTCACACTAACCTGGCCTCTCCCTGATCCCAAACAGTAAAAGCGGTTTTTGCTCCAGATATGTTTATTGCACTACTTGGCATGAGGTAAAAGGGGGGTTATTGTCCCACAGTCTTTGGAGCATCAGCACCGGTACTTTGACTGCCGATCACGCGCCCCTCCCC
>VZTJ01002485.1:138035-165858 GCA_013397795.1 Orthonyx spaldingii | reverse complement strand
GTACAACATTTGCAGTTGACTTTGATTGGGGATTTGAAGGTGAGGTGTGCATCATCATAAAGAGACCATCCTGGTGGGCTCATCAGAGTGGTGGCCCAAAGGTCTTTTATCAGCTGATAGAGAACCGATAGGAGCCCAATGACCTGGCATCTGCTTAACTTAGAGCTGGCCCTAGTCCAGTTTGTGGCAGGCTGACTGCCTTCCCCATGGGAAAGGAGAAAATGCAGTGAGTCAGAAGTTTTGGCATTGTTATTTCAACCTACCTGTAGTTCCTCCATGTGGGGATTGGCATTTTCATTGCCAGGGCTCCACAGGGAACCTGCAAGTTTTTAATTTCATTTCAGCGTCTTTAATAGCTGTGTGAGTGGTGGGTGAGTACATATCATGCTGGTGCCCAATTTTCCCTCATTTCTCACATTCCTGCTGTACTTTTTGGTTTCGAAGGGTCACAGCTAATGGAGGGGCCTCTACTGCAGTGAGTCTGGAATGAATTTGATAAATTATTCCTATGCAGGCATGATAGGAACACACTCATTGCTACAAGTGTTTCTTTAACCACTGCTCCCTTATCAGCATGAAAACCAAGTATGTGGAGTATCTTGGGCAAATACACTTGTGCAGATGCTGGGAGAGCTGCAAGCCTTATCAGCAAACTGGTTCAGGGGTAACATTTGCAATTCAATCCACTTGGCATTGCTGTCATTAGAATGTTCGTCTTTCCTGAAAGCCTTAGGCCATCCCTGCTAACTTCAGTCCTCTCTGAGACCACACCAAAATCTGTTGCTGTGACAATGTTCACGGAGACTTCCCACACATACTGCCCTCTAATTGGTGTCCCCCTGAAGCACTAGGAACATAAAAAGCAGGACAAAGCAGATGCTGCCCAGCTAAACAACAAACCTCTCCTTCCTACCCACAGGGCTGGGCTGCAATATTTCTCTTACAGAAGTGATATTTATTAGGAAAAATGAGCTAATGACTAATAGCTGTGCAATAAAGCACTGATATAAATAAAAAGCCTGACGTGAGGAGTGGACACACAGCAATAATCACAGGCTTTCCTTGTGTCCATGGGGATGAGCTGGAAAACCATGGGAATTAAAGGCCACTTCAATCCCTGTGCCCACAGACAGCAGGACCGCCCATCTCAGCAGCAGGGCTTCGTGTAGGGGAAGTTCTTTGGTTGGAACTGTGGTGGAGGATCTCTCTTGGGCTGTCAAGCAGCCACCACGGAAGGCTGTGGTTCCCAGTCCCCCTGAACCTGGGCTCTCAAAGAATCAGATCTTAATTCTTGAAGGGGTGACTATATTTGTGTCTATAGCCTCCACAGTTGTATTTCTGAAGGTTCTTCACCATGGAACCTACTCCACCATGGCAAATTTTCAGCCCAACAGAAAAGATCAAGCCTTGAGACTGCGAGTAAACAACCTTATGTTCCTGTGAACAAGGAGTGGTAATAGGGAATATCTCCTGTTTGGGAGTTGGGGACTTTCCCCATGAGGGATATGCAGTAGATTTTGCTGCCTCAGCTTTGGACAGATACTGCATAACACATGGAAAGCTGTTGCTTTAAGTGGAGGTCAGAAGATTACTACCAGACTGGAAGGTAAGAATCTATCTGGAAAGGAGAGCAGTAAATTGTCACAAATGCAGTTCCAAGACCTTGATTAGCATTTATTTATTTAGATCTGGGGATGAACAGCATGGATGTGCTAACAAGACTGTGGAGGATGCAAATTTGGGAGATATCTTCAAACATGTGAGGACCAGGGTATCTTGGAAAACTAACTGAATGAGCTGGAATAAAAAGAACAGGGTTCAGGTGGGGGAAAAGGAAGGACAGTACTGAAAGTACAGACAGTTAGAATACGACTACATATAGTAATAATACTGTGACTGGGTTTGGATATAGTCATTAATGATTCACTGTGCAGAAAGGCATGAGGGCATCCCACCTGGCCTATCAGCCAGACAGACAGCAGGCACAGGCTGTTCCACATGTAGCCATGCAAACTATACCAGAGCCACGGGAGCACTGCCCAATTTGCATCTTCTTTGCAGGGATGGAAGTTTGTTACACATATCAGGGATTTTAATTTCTCCTATGCTCTCTGTCAACAGAAATCCAGGGGAGAATTAACTACTGTCACATGGGCTGGATGCTTTGCTCACTGGAAACAGAGCTAGAAAAGAGACTCAGCTTTTGTGCCTTCTCAGGCAACATTTTGGAGGGTGCTAATTGTGCATTTCAGTGTGTTATTCCAAAAGGGCAAGATCCTGTGAGGATTGGCCTTTGTGCCTCCATCCAAAATATGTGCTAGGCAAGCAGCACACATCCAGCCCTGAATGAAAGAAATTTATCTGCATGTGAGGATTTTAATACCATGTTCCCAGCAGAGGCTTTGTGGGGCTTACCTTGGCTTCATGCTGAGCTACAACACGACGACTGATGACTTCCGCCATGGAATTTGGTGTATTTGCTCCTTCCTCCAGCACACAGTTTGCCAGGAACAGAAAATCGACAGAGACGCAAAAGTCAGGATTGTATGGATTGTATGCTGTGAATTGAGGAGGCAAGAAATTCGATAAGCTATGTCCCTTCCCTGTGTTTCCTGCTGGTGCCTCTCTCCCCGGTCTGGAGCCAGATGAGCCCCCTGCGGAGCTGAAGGCAGACAGAAATAGTGCTGTAAAGTCCCCCGAGCTCAGCTCTGACTGAAGCATTAGTGGTTTAAAGCACAAATTTACCACAGTCATCACAGCATGCAGATTTGTGAGATGACTTAAGCAAATCCAAAGTGATACTATGCTATACCTATACTATCCCTGGGACACACAGCTGTGGCTGTTGGGAGCAGAATCCTTTATGTTTGGTTCAGTGGAGTATTGGAGAAGCTGTTTTGGTAACATTCTCTCTGAAACACTAAATGTTTTAGCCAACCCATTTCTTCTGGTTTATGGTGGCAGAAACCCAGTCCAGGACGCAACGTTTAGTGGTGCAAGCCAGGGTCCTTAACCCCAGCACACTCCCTAAAACTTATCCCAGGGAGAGAAAATTGGAAGGCCAAGAAGAACTTGGGAATTGCTGCTATTCAGAACTTGCTGTGTATCATTGCTTCTGTGCCTGCTAATGCTGGGATCTTCCACATCAATGGCTTCTGCAAATCACACCCTAAACAGACCTGGCCCCCTTCCATGCCACCCTTACTAGCATTCCCTGAAACACGAGCTCTAACATTACATCTTTTATATTTGCATACACCTTCTGAATGCTTTTGAGCTGATTTTGAAGGTGAGGCTGAGGGGTGAAGTGCAGGGAGTTTAAGTAGATTAGTCTACCCCAGATGCTTGAAGAAGAAGAAATCACTGAGGGCTACATACTGTCCTGATACACATCTAAGTGTACCGGCATCATGAAGGGCATTGCACTGAACAGTGCAGTGGTCCAGAAATAAAATTTAAAAAAAAAAGCTGATTTGCAGTCCTGTGTTGTCCTCCTCACCTTGTAATTTCAGAAGACACAGCACACAGTCTCAGTCACTGTGTTTTGCAGACACCAGGTAATGCAGGCAGGAGATAAGGATCATGTAGCCACACAAGATTTTGGATGCTTATGTCTCTTCTTTAACTCATGGATCTGCAAAATAGGGATGCAAATCTTGCAAAGACTGAAATACCTGCTCCTTTTATCCATGATCTCAAGGTAGAATGTAGATGTAGAATTGTTCAGAGTAAATCTAGCTCAAGTTTTTTATTCTGCTACTCAAATGGTTTCAGCATTACAAGATTTTAGCAGGGACAACACTTGTTTCCTGCTCCCCAGTTCAGCTTTATGCTTCAGAGTGTCTGTTTTCAAAGATTACTGTTCATGCGATTTCAACCAAGTCACCATCACCTCTGCTGGCATGTGGAAAGTGTCAGCGGCAGCACTTCCATCCCCTAAAGCTATGTTCTTCCTGCTGCCCTGTATCCCATTATCTCTGTGCAGACATTCCTTGTGTTTACTTGCCACATTCCTGCCCTGCAGGCCACTTTTACAGCAATTGTCCCCAACAGTGCAGCCTTCAGGTGCAATCTCAGTGCCTGTGGTAATTACATTTGAAGGTTAATGATTCATAAAAATATCAAAGCATTTCTGCCCCTCAGCTCATGATTTTGGTAGAAGCCAGAGATTTTTTTTTCATTTGTTATGGTCTAACAGTTACATGCTTGGCAGCTGGATGCTTGTTTCTATCCAGGGTTTAATGTACCTGATACAACTTTATTAAAATATGAACTGTGGGTGTGGTAATCTTTTGGAAGGTGATGGGCCCTGAAATGGCTTTTTCTCCCTGAAAATTCCCCTGAGTGCTAAAGCAATATTTGGAGCTGTGTCATCAGGCTGTATTTGGCCAAAGATTTAATGAAAGACCAGAAACAAGGTGCTTGTGCTAGTGACAAAATGGCAAACCCCAAAATATTTAACTTCTGACTTTGCTATATGACATAGCAAAGGGAAGACTGAAATAATAACTGTTCAGACTGTGAAGAGAACCCTTTTTCTTAGAAATTTGCTTGTCACATCTCTTACAGGTTTTGTTTTACCTACATAACCTGGGGAAAAAAATCCCCCACCTTCCATAAAAATAAAATTCCTGCACTATAAAAATACTTTCAGTTCACAAGAATCTCTTAAAACACCAACAGCACTACCCGAAAGGTAGGGAGATGGGCACAGATGGAGAGAGGGTTATTTAAAAGCAGAGGGTTCACAAACTCCCTTGGCATTGCATTTGTGCTAACAAGGGGTCAGATTTTGAGGGGTTTGATGATAAAATGCCTGCTGAAACCATATGGAGGCAGTTCTGCCTCTGGTAGCAGAAGCAACCAGCTTTTCTTCACCTTCCTCCCCAGACTGGCGGTAGTAGGTGCATGCTGGAGCCTCCATGCATTGGCTGCTTCCCTTTCTCCTGCAAGTGAAACCATAGCAGTGCTTTACTCAATGCATTGTACAAGTTGTTGCTGCATACAAAACTAGCTTTTCTGAGATGAGCTGAAAAATTAAATAGCTACTATAAAATGCTGTGAAATTCTGGTTTTACAAGTTACATTTTGCATGGGAGAAGAAAAGATGGCTGCTTTTTTTCATGTTGTTTGTGTATAATTTTCAAGCCTTAATTGATGAAAGTGACATCATCGTTTGATAGCTAAACATATCAAATCAGTTTTGTGGTGAAAATGTTATTAAAATGAAAATAAATATGGGCTTCTCTATGAAGAAGATGAGAGAGAACACACAAGGGCATGCTTGAAGTGAATAGGTTTGGAAGCTTTTCAGACAGGAAAAACCCACGGCTTTGCTTACATGCAGCACACATTGGTTAAAATATATTTCAGCTTTTGCATATATTTTTCAGTATTTAGCTAAAAATGAGGCACTGCATCTAATTAGAATCTCAAAAACTCGCAGACAAATGCTACAGGCTCAATGCTTTGAAATGTAAATAGAACCACAGTAAAGATACAGGTATGGGGGTAATAAAGAGGTAAAAATGTGACACACCTTCTGAAAAGTTGAGAAAGAGCACCTGCGGGAGGTAGGAAGGACCAGAGCAGTGATGAGAAATAGAATAAAGGGCTGTAACATTTTACACAGGGCTTGAGTCTGTCTAATCCAGAACCTGCTCCCCAGTCACAAAGAGGCATTTCAGTGCCAGCCCAAAGCATCCTGCATGACAGGGATACTGAGGGGGTTTTGTGGTGTGTGAAGAGATGGTATTTGCCTGAACCTCACTTGTCACAAATTTGTGCCGTAGAGCCTGAGAGTTGCAGATGTGGATTTGAGCATTAATTAGGTCAGACATGAACTATTTAATTATTGGCCAACCAACAGAGTTGGAGCTGGCTTTGAATTTCTCGAGGTTCCTGTCATTAAAATTGCAACTTCATTTAGAGAGCCGTTTCCCTTCTTGAAAACTTGGGCAAGAAAAACCTTCCTTAAGAACATCCCCAATTCTAAAAGTTATTTGCAAAAGTTATATCAGCAAGCAGTGCCTCATCAGAGAAATATGAGAAGTGGTTAAAAGGCAGGAACAGGAGTTAGAAAAGAGAAGTTTTACATCCTAATATCTCCCAAAATCACTGCAGAGAGAGATGAGATCGTGCTGCTAAGCCCAGACAGCTGGTTATTTGGAAGATGGCGAGTGAAATGTTCAAAAATTGCAAATCCCAGAGGATGGTGATGGCTGATGCATATAATCTCAGCGTAACGATTCATACACAGTTTATGAAGGCACAGGCCACAAAGGAAACGCCACTCTGGCCTGGGACGGCTCAAGCCGTAAGACAGCAGTGCCCATGCAGAGGTCTCCAGTGCTTCAGCTTAAAAATCCAGTGTGGTGTGTCTGTCCCAGAGCAGGGGCAAAGGAATGCTTTGGGAAACTCCTCATGACCACAGGGTGGAGCTGAAGCCCTTTTAGTTCGTGCCGCTCCTTTCATAGCTTGGAGTTCGTGGAGAAAAACTGCGGCTCGGGCTGTTGGCAGCCCCCTTTGGAGCGCTCATTATCCCGGCGACCTCTTTCCGCTGCCAGGGGAGGTCAGCGAATGCAATTCGGGGGGGTGAGGGTGCTCCAACAGGCTGCACTTGTTTGGATCTCCATGTCAGACACAGCCAGGACTTCTGATGAATTTGTAGCACAGTCAGTCATGTGAAATCATCATTGTCTCTAAGTGCCTGTAATAAAGGCTCTGACCTGAATAAGTGAAGGGAAAACACAGCTGAGAGGAACTTATTGGGGTGAAGAATGTGTATGTTAAACAATAAGTTTTCTTTGTTTCTCAATTCGGCTTTTCTGCTCAAAATGATTTTGAGTGACAGCACCGGATCCATAAAGGACAAGATGGGACCTTGGATCAGGACGGGAATAGGGAAAATAGGACTTGTTTTGAGAACAAATTCCAAACAGATGGGCAGGGCAGCGGGAGAGCGAACACGGTTGTTCAGATCGCTTGGTGTTCGTTATTTGTTCTTTGTCCCGTCCTGCTTAGTTGGGCTCCAGCTCCCTGTTTTCCACCTGCAACCAGACTCCCCTTATCTCACTGATTCCTCCTCTCAACCGCCCTTTTTTCACAGCTGGCTCGGAGCAGAGCCTGATCTCCTGACGGCTGGCCACATGCTGGGGACTATTTAAGAGCCTTCTGATCTGCCCATGCTCACTGCCACTGCCCTGGAGGGTGGTAGTTTTGTTTTGTTTTGGGGTTTCATGCACCTCTTTCATGCACCTCCTTGAAGAGCAGCTTCCCTAAGTGTGTATCCTGGTGGTCAGGAGCTCCATTTCATGATCCATGTTGAGTTTAGCTATGAACGTCTCCATGCCTACAGCCTTGAGAGCAAAACCATCTCCTGTGGATAGAGCAGAATCTAGCAGGGACTGTGGCTCCAAGCTGTAGTCCTGTGAGGGTGAGCTGTGCCAGGAAAAGTTATAGGTGTAGATGTACCACTGGTGACCAGCTGTGCTTTTGTTACCTCAATTTTATTCAGGCCATGAAAAGACACACTACCAATAGCTGTGCCCATGGAAGACATTCCCATTGCAAACAGCTGTGACTAGTGAAGATCTTATTCTGCTCTTGTACTTGTTACTGCTCTGCTGGAGGCTGAGGTCCCCTTTGGGTGCCCGCAGCAGAGACTGCCCTGGCCCACCCCAGATGAGATTTAAAGTGCTGATGAAAGTGGTTACGGCTCACTTATCCAGCTTTGTCCAAAGTGTGAGAGTGCTCACAGACTTCTGGGGATAGCTCCCAGCTGGCAGGTACCGATGGACACCTGTGAAGCAGAACATCTTCAGTCAGCTCAGCCAGAAGTGCTGGATGAGGATGTCTGTCAGTGGCCTGGGGAGACTAATCCAGCAAGAAAACTGCTCTTCTGTTGGCCACATTCTAATAGGAGCTGACACAGCTCTGCTGGTACAGATACAGCCGTGGAAATACTGTGGCATGGAAATATCCCTTGTTTTCAATTTTGAAATACTTCTGGACATTTTCAAGACGTCTGAAGTTTTCCTGTCAGTCAGTAGCTCCCTGTCAGACCCCATTACCAGTCCCACCTCCCGTCTCCTCCTTGCTTCTTCTGTGTAAATTTGTGTCAGAATGAGCACACACAATGCTCCCCCACCCCTGAAGGCTTCTGGCTCCAGCTGGCACCACTCTTGAACACAGTAAAGGAGTGAGATCCCTGGTTTTGGTCCCCGTTTCCCCTGTACTTTGTGTGCTCTACCCTGGGTCACTGCTGATATAATTAGGGTAGACCAACATAATGTATCATTAGGCCATGGTATCAAATGCAAGTGTAATACGGCTTATGGATTGAAACTGGTGGAGGGATCTTCTGATACTGTAAAAATGCTGGGATATGAGGGTGGTGATGTGACTGTAATCTTTGTGTCTACTCCCTGTCCCAGGTGATGATGAAAAGGGATAATTATTACACTCATTAATAATTTAGGAAGCTAAGCAACAGCATCTGGAAATTAGGTGTCAATTTTGCAGGATTTCCACAGAATGAATAAAGACGAAAAATAGGTCAGGCACAGTTATACTTTTGTCATTTTGAAGAGAGGAAGGAAATATTTTTAGCAAGAAAAAAATGCTTTCTCTCCTGGCTCTGCAGCACAAGTAGGTGCCCGTAATTGATGAGGTTTCTCACACAGGATTGCTCCAGGCCTGGCAGGTTGCTGATGATCTCCCCAAGCACTTGCAGGAGTTGATCTGTGTGTTCCTGTGCTGGCAGTCTGTCTGTGGGGATTTCAAGGGTCATGTTCATTTTCTCCTTTTGGCTCAGAGGGTTTGTAGTTTCACCGGGCTGTGTTCTGTCATGGATTGGTGTAATTTCTGAGTCACTTTCCCAAGCCAGAATCTTAAAACACTACTTCTTAAAATTTTTTTTTTTTTTAATTTATTTTTCTTAAAATTTATTATTTATTTCTCTGGAAAAGAAAATATGTGAGCAATACTCACATACTCCTCTCACAGTGCTATGGAAAGCTTGGGCTGATACACGGCTGTATAGGCTGGGACAGATACAGCTCTGAAAAGGGTTGGAACGCTGTGCTCTGTGCTGCCTGTTCTGCTGCAGCTTTTATGAGTTCTGAAATAGTTCTCTCTTTCAGTTTTTAATTCCCCCATCTCCCTTCAGGCTGGCAGTGTGGGTTGTGGGTATTTAAAATTGCTTTCAATGGAGCATTTATATTGTTTATATCTAAGAGTACTCTTTAAAATGCAAAGCTAAGTTGTGACATTGGGCATGCATGTTCTGCATCTCTGAAGAGTGATCATGTTAAAAAGGAAAACTTCAATTTGTAAAAATATATCATTACAATTCTAGCTAAGCAAAGACCACTTTTCAAACTAAATATGCTTAAATCATACCACACAATTATTTTGCAGTATACAGCAATACAATATGGATATAGCAGCCAATTAATTGCTCTGCCTCTGTTTTTTTTTCTGGGTAGCTTGAGGACCTTTGCAACTGTTCCTTTAGTGTTTTGTGGCCAGTGGGGCTGTTGTGGTCAAATCATGTATTACCAAACCACCTATAACCAAAAGAGAAGCCACATGCCTTCCCCATTCTGCATTCATCTCTGCATGAGCAGCACATCCATCTCTGGAAAAGTAGTTTGGAGCACCTTACAGGACACAGTAGACTTATCTTCTGATCAGTTGGATTTGTTTTTATGCACCTCAGGTGTTGACAAGTCACTTTTCTCAATCCTACAACACCTCAGCAATGTGAAGCACATATGTAAGTGCATGCGGGGTGAATATTTCTCTAAACACAGCTGGTGCTGGGAGTGGTGTTGATGTAGTGAGTTTTTACTCTTTACGTAAAAAAGGATGGCACAGTGACTGTAACCAGAGAGCTCAAATGCAAATGAAGTGTGGACAGAGCAGGCTTAGAAGGTAGGCCAAGTCCTAACATCTTTCCTTTCTAGGCCAGGGGACAGTTTTCCTGGGGTAAAAGAGCACATCACAGAGGGTTTTGCCCTCTATCCCATCACCTAAACCAGTGCAATCCATAATCAGGAGTTACTTTCTCCAGCACTGATAAGCTTGAGTCACTTGACATGTCACGTTTGAGTTTATCGTATCACCTTGTGTTTCAGAAAGATATAACAGTATCGAGTCATATTTCTAAAAAACACCCATTTTTTTCCTGCAGCTTTGGGATTCTTGTGCGGCATTATAAGGTGTTAAAAGCTGCTATATTTCCACAGCTGATATGTTCTTTTCCAGCCACGGTTCTGAGCAGCAGGAAGTGTTCTATATTACAGAAACCACAGTTTTACATAAAGCTGGTGGGCAGGCTTCCTGCTGAATGGGTCCCAGCACATGTGTGTTTATAATGATAGAGATCTTAGGGTTGCTTTCTTTTCTAAAACCATACTGTTATTTCAGTGCTTTTGTGTAAAATTTATGATTCTGAGATGCCTTTTTTTAAGTTTCTAGAAAGTGAGTTGTGAGTGCAACTTTTACAGCTTCTCTGTCAAGAAGGATGTACTGGAATTACTCTTTATCCAGAAATATCAGTATTCCCACCTGGCCCTGTGAAGTAACACCCAGTATTGGCTGGTTTTATTACAGTGGAACTATGAACATTATTTGCTTTATTACAGGAACCAAACCATCTGGGCAGTATCAATACTTTCTTAATAAAGTCTCATTTTAGTGTTTGGTCAACCTTACTCCTTAGGTTAACTTTTAGTGCCAGCAGTGTTTACATAATACATAAATACACTGGTACCTGCAATAATGTGGTATTTTACTTCCTGAATTCATTATAGGCTCTTAAGCACTTAATCAATTTCCTTCGGATTATCTTGTGCATCTTATTCTGCAGGTTTGTATACCAATTTGATCATCCTTATCTGGGGAGTGCTTTTAACCTGAGCACATATGGGACTGTTTGTTCTGTTCTCTGCAAATCCTGGGGAGTTACATCTGCTCTTGGGAGCATGGCCTGCCACGTGCTCACATTTCAAAGAGTATTAGGGTTTCTTTTGTTTTAAAGTATACCCCCAGTAATGTTTTTATACTCTTGATACAATTACTCTGCATTGCATTGCAGTAGCTGCATTTCAGATTTCAGCTTGTTCCTGTTTGGTTTTTTACCTCTTTATAAAGCTTTCTTATTTTACTCTTTTAATTTGTAAACATTTTAGGATACCCAGGGAAAAATGTTTTTTACCATAAATAGAGCACATTCTGAATGTATTTGTTTTGGTCTTAAATTCCTTTCCAATTTGTAGCGAGAGCAGTGCCTTGCTGCACATTGCTGGCTGTTGGCAGGTGTGACACTGAACCCCTTGTACTGCTCCTTTTCCATGTATGACAATTTTTTGTGACTTCCCTTGCAAAGAAAACCTTTTCCCTCTGTTTAGCTATCCTTACATTCTGCCTTCATGCACTGGGGTCTGTCTTTTTAGCCAGATACACTGTCTTTTTCGTGGTTCTCATCAGATATTTTTGATTGTCCAGCTTGCCACCACAGCAGCAGTTTCTCCTGATGTCTGTGTGTGGCAGGATCAGAGCCAACAGGAAATGTGACATTTTGAATGTGGAACTTTGAACATTCCTGGCAACATTAACCTGTTTATTAAGAAAGGTAAAAACAGTAAATAGTTGTAAGGATTGTGTAAGGAGCATGAATGTATGTGTTTAAATTTGCACGATACCTTCTATAAGTGAGAAAAATGGATGAGAAAATTATCCATTTTAAAGTCTCATTACTTTCAGATAACCGATTTTATCAAATTCTCTGTCCTGTGATATTTTTGAGGTGTCAGACTTCTCTCTGTCACGTAAAGGGCATGCAGCTGGCAGCTTAGACATCTTATATTGAGGTGGTGACGGCTGGCAGTACCTCAGGTTAGATAAACAAACATGCTCTCTTCACATGTTTTAAAACTTAAAAAATCCAGCAAATAATTGAGACAAATTGTTGATTTCACATTGTTGAACTGATAATTTCTCTGTAGAAACAGAGACTATTTTGGGTTATGCATATTTTATCTTTAATTATTTTTATCTCCTGTAAGCAATGGGTCCAGATTAGAGCTCATGGCAAATACAGAACTAGCCAAGCAAATATCCTTTCTTGCAACTCAAAAATCCAGTCTTTTCCTTGAGCCTCAGCACATCCTCTAAGGCTGTTTGTAGTTGCAGCTTCATAGCAGAGTCAGAAGGGGGTTAATACCATAAAGCTGGGTCAAAGCCCTTGCATTACCATGCAGCTTTAAGGTCATCTGAAGGCCTAATCTTACTGTGTTGTGATTCTGTGTTTCTTTCTTTGTTGCTTTGTTTCATCTATCTTTTGTTTAAAACATTTATATTTTATTTTTTTAAAAGAGTATGCAATTAAGAAGTCCTTGTGCTTCTAAGAGAGATTGCTGCTGTCTGAAACCACAAGACCCACCACCCATCATGATTTTGGGCCAAGTTGTCATGGATGAAACTCCAGGAAACACCACTTTCGGATCAAGTTTGGAGGTGCTTCGATGTTTTTCTGTTCTTATAGATTCCAGCTATGTGAATCAGAACTTCATGAAGCTCTTATTTGGATTTAAAAATATAGGAGAAATGAGATAAAGGAACTTCTTACTATTATTCATGATTGTACTTTTCTCTATAATAAGCATTGAAATCTGGATTAAACAAAACCGGAAAACTCACAGGAGTGACCCACGTAATATAAAATATACTCTGCCCTTTCCTCGAAGTTAAACGTGGTGTAGTCCCAGTTGAGTGGATTCTTCAAGAACTGAGTGGATCCTTGGAAATCCTTAGGAGTCAGCTGTCTTTGAAACCTGAGCCAGATACAGCACAGTAACCCACATGAGGGCTCACAGTCTGGAAAATAAAACCAGCAGCAAATTCCTTCCAAATTTGAACTGTTGGCTGTGTTAGCAATCGGAGTAGGCAAGGGCAAAGGACATTGGTTGTGAGCTTCTGTGGCAAAGCTGCAAGGAATATGGGCCTTTCCTGTTGTATGACTTGAGAATATTCATATTCCTCTTTCCTGACTATTTCCTGAAAATGTTGGAAAATTTTATAACTTCATGAAACAAAAGCTGCAAAAGCCATCAAAGCCATGTACTATCTCCTTTCTTTTTAGTAACACTAAAATAAGAAGCCAGGGGCTGCCAGGTGTTTTTGCACGGTTTTGGCAATGTAATAGCTGCATCCATCCCAGGTGCATGCTCAGCCCAGGACAGGTCTGGGCCTGCTTGGCAGCTTGGCCGCACCTCCAAAGCTCTGTGTTTACACCGTGGGAATAAAGCTGTGTGGGAGCTCTTACACACCAGCACAGCGTTTTAGTGCAGGCCTGGGCTGTTGTGTCGTATGGGAAGTAGAGCTTGGCAGGGGCGATCCTGCCCCAAGACCCTCGAGTAACACAGGATAAAGCCAAGCAGCTGTAAAGCTGTTTGGCTGCAGAAGGATTTCCCAGGCGTTGGGGGAGCTCTGGAAAGGGTACAGCTATGTAAACAGCTGGGAATTACCCTCATTTCTCCAACATAGAAAGGACAGGGAGAGAAAAGGACATGGCTGGAGCATTGCTGCATTCTGCAGATGCCCTGGAGACACTGCAGCTAAAACAACTTTAATTTGCTCTTTGGGTCCTATCTGCTGTTTGGGACATGAGGAATCAAGTAATCATTGAGCAAGGCCTGTCTGTTGTATGGGGATAGATGGGACAACATGGCAGGGCTGGGTCATGGGTGTCTAGACAAGCATACTGAGCTGCCAATGGACCTGGTGTGCTCAGAGTTTGCTCAGCAGCAAGGCTCTGCAATGCCAGAGGGTTCTGAGGTGGAAAATTCTTCCTCAATGCCCAGCCTGCTCCTCTGAGCAGAGAGTGACACTGAAGGGGCAGCTTGATGGGTTGCCTGGTGAAATGCAGTTGCATCAGATTGGAGACACTCTAAATCTGATGGTCTCTTTAACAAGCTCAGAAACGATCAACGTTTACGGAATTGGAAAATGAATTGGGTTAGCACAATGATGTATGATCTGTGAGACAGCTTTGTTGTTTGGAGTCCAAGTACTATTTGCATTTATTTTCTGGCAAACATTATACATTGTCATGGATAATTCTTCCATTCGAGTGTTTCAAATGTGTCCGCCTTCCCTTATTTATACCACGAAATCCCTAGTTGAAAGTGAAAATGATAAAAAAAATATCCTGTTGGTGGTGGCTTAGAGTGACCTACAAATAGGGCTGTGTACGTCCCCCATCTTCCAGAAGTGCCACAATACAGATCATCAACTGCTACTTATGTGAAGGTACATATAATGTATAACTAGCCAAGTGCCTTGTTCCAATTTTAAATGAAAAGGATAAACCACCTTCACTGACTATCTTATTTTACTGTATTGAATAATACAAAAGTTACAATTATCACTAGCAATTTTCTCATGGGAAAACCTTTTGTGAAAAGGGAATTCATCAGAATAATTGTATTAAAGACAACTTATTGAGAAAATTATTTGGGTCATTTCCAAAAGAGTTAATGGGAAGGATGAGTCCTTCTAATTAGGATTCTATAGGTTTTAACTTCCTCAAAATCATGTCATTTTCCCTGCTCCACTTAGAGGAACTTATTTCAGACAGTCTTCTGCTCTAAGGTGCAGATTTTGTCACTTGGTTGGAGATGTTTCATGTCCTGATCACTCCTGATACTGTTCCCAATGCATGTTTGAAAGGTTTTGTATTTTTCTTCCCCATAGGGTTGTATAGAAATGTGTAGTCAATTAAAAATGTATGTGCACTGAGTTGTACGTATGCATAAAATCCACAAGCCTAAAGCCTAAAGCTTTATTTTATGTTTTGTGAAAGAGGCAGTCACACACCTCTGTTTTGCTTAGAATGCTTTTTACTGAAGTAATCTCTCTCTTCATTATTGTATTAAAGCCTATATTTCCAAACCCTTGACCTAAGGAAAAAAGCATTAGCTGTTTGTCACAGTTACCAAACGCACTGAGATGCTTGTGATCTGGGAATGAAATACCTGAACACAGCTGTGTTGAAAACAGCACAGTGGCTTTTTCAAAGAGCTTCACCTGCAAAATTGTTATCCTTGTGACCTCTGAGGCTGTCATTTACTGAGTTCAACTCAAGGTTTATTAGGTGTTCTTAAAGGGTTTTAGTAATACAGGATTCTGATACTCAGTTTTGTTCCTCCTATTGCACTGTATTACAACAGAGGCTCTGGAGAAGAGAATGCCCTGGGAAGGGGATGCCATGACCTGCAAGATGACAATCAATGACACCTGACAGCCAGCTGAGGTTCCAAATCCCTTGAGTGACTTTCTGTCACTGCTGAGGCTCCAACCTCAGATTTCCTACCCAGAACCTCTTGAGTCAAAATGTTCCTCACCTCATTGAATCACCAAATCACACTACCAAGCTGCTGATGTGGGTAAAGCAAAAGGAGTTTATTTAGGTGCTTGGAGGGGTTTTTTTTTCCTAGTCTGAAGACTGTGGCTTTCTTTCACAGGAATCACTAAGTGATTTTGAGAAATAAGTTTTAAAATGCCTGTTGACATTTAGAGGATGTACGCGCTACACTGATGCTGAGTTTCTGCATAACATAAAACTGTGCTAATGCCTTGTGAGTTGTGTGGCGTAGTAAATCTGCCACCTAGAGAAAGCATTCTGTTGCTGTTCCTGTTGGTGTCATTAGGTGAGCTGACTGGGGCAGGTGGCACCGACTGCGCTCGGTGTTTCCCAAGTGAGAACCTGATGGAACATGCCCTGAGCCAGGGGCTGTCGTTAGGGAGAGCATTAGGCAATGAGATATGACAGTGGCTGTAATGCCAGGAGATCCCTGTGCAGGGACAGGGAGTTGCTGGGCACTGAGTTGACAGCCCGACCTGTCAAATGCTGGGTTTCCTGACGGCCTTTCTCTGCATACATAAAAAAAAGCTTCAATGGACATAGGCATGAGCAGAGCATTTTCAAAATCTCTCACAAATCTCAATGTCAATGATTTTTTTTCCTATCTTTTCTCACTCTTCAGTAAGTTCCAGGGTTGATTTTTCCTTTTATCAATCGGAAGAGACGAGGGAGTAAAATTAATAATTAAAAAACCTATGGAAAGTACCTTGACATTGTAAGTGGAGGGGAAAGATGACTGCAAGCTGTCTCCCAGTTCTAAGACTCCCCCTAAAAAAAAAAAATCTTTATTTGCAAATTCAGGATATTTGGAAGCTCTGCAGATATTGCAAAGAATGGTGAAGAAAATGGCAGCACTGTTCAGCAGGATTCTTTTGCACTTTTTAATTGCCTGACGTAATGTGGATAGCAGACACTGCTGCTCTGGGAAGCATCTCTTCCACATTCATAGTTGCTTTCCTCTTTGCATGACTGTGTGTGGGAGGCGGGATTAGTGCATGGCCATATGGGAGGGAGCTCACGCAGAACAGTTTCTTACTGAGCCCTGCTGCAGGAGCCCTGGAGAGCAAAGAGAGCAGGAAAAAATGGAGGAGGGGCCAGGGCTCCAATGACACTTAATGGAAGGGATGCAGAAATCCCCTGAGGAGCTGAGGGGCTGAGGACATGGAAGCTGTGACCCTTCCATATGCAGACCCCAACTGGAGAGGCATCTTAAGTAATTTATCAATGTGAAATCCAGAATGGTTTTTTTTTTCCTACTTCATGGGATTTTCCACAGGACATGAAGGAGATGTATGTGTATTATATGTAATAGGAAACTGAAATGAAGGTTGGCTGGTTGACACTTCTTGTGTAAACCAGTATGCTGGATCATGGCTTTATGTTCATAATATATTACAGCAGGGAATCAGCTACTTTTAACAACATCAGTCCTCCTTCCTGGGTACCAAGAGCCTGGAAACTCCAAATATGAAGGGTAGGGAAGGGAGTGGGTTGTGTGGGAGCAAGCCAGCACTTCATACTCTCCTTGTTTCATTTATCCAGGATCAAATCCTCTTCTATATTTCTGAGGCAGCTGCAGACTTACTGACCTTGCATTCGGTCAGTGACCCATCAGTACTGCTTGGTTTAAGAGAACTGTCCTTAAATCAGTATTCATCCTCCTGGCCAAAACTTCCCCAGTTCCTCATGGAAAAACCCCAATGCTCAAATGAGCCCTAGGTTTTCATCTATAGAAGGAAATCTCAGTGACAGAATTTTTCAGATTGTCTCAGATCAACAAGAGAGAGAGAGGTCCCACTGAAATCTGATATATCCTCTGGGATCTGTGGGAGTCAAGGATAGTTTTCCCCAGGCAGGCAGCTTTTCCAGCCAGCTCCCTAGCTGCATGGTCTTTCTTTGAGACACTACATGGGAACTATGCAGAAGAGATAATATGGTCCTCTGCCAATTAATTTTTCCTGGCATGTTTCCATGGGCCTGAAGAGCAGAAAACATGTGAAGAAGTAGGAGGGAAGATCTGACCTTATGTATTTTCCCAAAAAGCTAGCTCTGTTCCACAGAGCTGCTGCTGGTTCTCTCCCTTTTTATTCTTCCTAATAAAAAGAGAAGCATAAAGTTACTTAATTATTTTCCTAAGGATGTTTTCTGAGCTGTTATGCATATGCTGTTATTGCTTTGCAAGTGTTGCCTGTTTTATCGCACAGTGGTATTTTTGTTCCGTTTATTCTCGTGGGTCAGTAGACCAGCTAGTAAGTCAAATTGCCCTCATTCTGTTCTGCTTACGAAAGATAAGAGCTGGAAACCGGGTAATATCTTCTCAGTGTACTTCTGTAACCATCCATCCAACCTGATGCTGTTCCTCATGGCTCATTATGCAGCAATTGGTTTAAATACCTGTCTCCAGATACTTGATAGAAAGAAAGCAGCAGAAGAAATTTATTAAATTGAAAGGGAAAAGTCTTGAGAGATATTTCCTACCTGTAGAAATCCAAACATAAAGACTTAACTCAAATGAGATTAGAGGATACAAGAGAGAAACAGAAGAGGTTTTTTGTAAGATCTTATCTTAATGTTATTTTTCCAAATACAAATGACATAAATTTCATGCATGCACGTTCATTCCCTCTGCCTCCAAACAAAATTGATGTAGTCTGACTTTTTAATAATCTATTATAAATAACTGGTCATAAAATACCCAAATACTAGACCCAAGGCATAATGAACCTGAACTTTATGTAAAATAGATAAAGGAGAGTAATTTCTCTAGTGAGTGATCAGTTTATGCTGTGAAGTATCACCAACAGTAAGGCTTGCAGTTGTTCTCCCTGTCAGCATGTTGTATTATACATGTATGTCTCTAACCATTAAAAAAATCTCCTAAGCTCTGTTTTCTTTGCTGAACTATTTGTTCTCTGGCACAGAGTCCCAGAGCCAAAGTACATTGCATTAATATGCATCTAAAGAGAGCAGAAACGGTCACTACCTACAGATGTGTGTACCTACAAGTGCATTGGCCTTCTGGTGTCACTGGATGATGATGATGGTAATGGAGACAAGAAATTTGTCTCTCATTCTCAGTAACATCAATAGAACAAAGCACTTAAACACACTATTTCTAGTTTTTCTTGTTTTACAGTCTTCTCTTGTAGTTCTTTTAGATTCTTCTTCATAATCCACTTATTTTTTGATATGTATTTTAAGCTAGAAGGCAAAATGCAAAATAATGTTTAAGCTAAGGATCTATTGCTAAAAATATTATAATATTTTTCCATATGCTCTGTTTAGTTATATAGTATTTGTAGCACATTCAATTTTTATTATTGTATGCCCACAATTAAGCAAACTGCTTGATTTTAAGTACATCTTGTAAAATCTGCTTCCAACACCACATCGACATTATATCATATTTCTCTTATCTCCATAAACCCCACCTGAGCTGCTGTTGATTGAGACAGAAGTTCCCAAACTCAGTTTGTTTGAACAGTATGCAGAAGGTCAGAAGAATGGTCCTTGTGAAGGACCATTGGAAAACTCTAATTTCTGACTTGCCTCTCCAATCTTATCTTCTCTACTGAAAACTAAGAGTATGTTGAGATACATCTAAAACACAAAACATCACAAAACCATGTAGCTAATTTACACTTCTCCTCCAGGGAGAGAACAAGATTAATAAATTGGTCCAATTTTAGTTGCTGTTCATAATGTGCTGACAAGTGTTCAAATTGCGTGTTGGCAAAAGCGATGTCATAAACTGTGGTATAGAATAAAATACTCCAATCCTACATTATGTCAGAATATTTGGTGGGAAAGTATTTTCTCTTGCAGCTCTCAAAGGGTAATTTATAATGAAAGTCTAGTTTTTCAGGGTGTAATTATGTTCCTTTGAGTATCAGGTATGTGTTTTTGCTGATATTACGTGACATAGAGAAGTAGCTGGAGAGGACATTTTAAAGTGATGAAGTTAGATTTTAGCAGTATTGAATATTTACTTCTAATGTATTTGTAGGAAGTATTAACCACAAACTGTCAGAAACTCTCTTTACAGATTAGTATCATGGATTAGGTTCCTTGTCCTCATGACGGATGGGTCCTCTATTGAAAAGTAAATGAAAACTCTGGAAACAGAGCTTTCATCCTCTCACAGAGCATGTGCCTTGTTTAGGTTTGTAAGACTCAGATTTCAGTATTTAAATAAATATTTTAATCTTCCCAAGGATCTCAGTGGGAAAGGATGATATGCAAATGAAAATTAGCTTATAGATGTCAGGTTTGGCCACTGACTCAATTAGACTGCTGTAAAACTTTAGGTGAACACCAGCTGAAGTCCACCCATTGTATTTTTGGAATTTGCTTGCTGAGTGTGCTTTGAAGCCTTTTCAGAGTATACAGGAAAAATATCTTCAAAATTTCAGAAGTTCAGAAACCATCTCCAGCTGAGTCACATTTATAAACACTGGACCGTTCAGTCCAAGCGCTCCAGGTCAGATGATTTTTGTCAAGAAACAGGCCTTGCTTCCATACACATTGACTTCTTATTTACTTTAAAAATATATTTATTGGTGTGGTTTTTTTATCTATCAGAAGCTATTCTGAAGAATGTTAAAGTGACTTTTCGGTATGCATATTATAAGGATGTGAAAATGTCATGATTGTCCTTTCTATTTAAAATGAAATTTTGAAAAGTCTCTCCCTATAGTATTTGTATTGGTAAGAAAACTCTTTCACAGCTTAAGACAGAATGTGGATCTAGAAACCTGGGTTAATTTTATACATTAATTTCTCAGTTTGGGTAGAGAATACTGAAACCTTATGCAGGTGTTTTCCTAAATGTTATCTTATCCTTTTAATGTAAGTTGTCTAGAGCAGTGTTTGCTGAGTCCTAACATTCAGCATTTTCTCAATGTCCTGACTCTCTAAACGAACCCAGTCATCCTGATAATACCCGAGATACACAGGAAAAAAAGCAGTACTTGGAGTAGCTGAGGCATTACCTTTTTTTGTTGATTTGAAAATGAGTGAGTATACTATAACTTGGTTTTCTAACTTTCACTGAGGCAGGTATGGAGCAAAACATTATCCATCCACCTAAAAAACCCAACATCCACCTAATTCCAGCTCCCAGCCAAGCCTCTGGCATGCAGCAGCATGGTACCGAAGGGATTACCAGCAGCTCAGACTTACAGACAAGATGCGCAGACTACCGCAGATGATAGCTTGCTGCTCTGCTTATCCCAAAAGTATTCCTGCCGCTGCCCGTTACTGACGGGTCTTCTCAAGCTGCCCGGTGGCTTGAGTGCGGCTCTCTGTGTTCGGCTCTCAGCGCTCGTAGCCCCCGGGGCATGCAGGTTCTAGTCTCCTAGCAACGGCTCGAACAAGCGCGACTCATCCAAGGTAGCTGACAGTAACAAGTTGTTAACAAGTGGCAACTTCGGCAGCAAAGAAGCGGGAAGCACTCTCTGGAGCTATGATTCCAGCTTTATTATGTCCTGAAGGGGATGCTACAAAGAGCCGGGATCTGAGGGTGTGCAGGGGTTTAAAAGGGGCGAGAAAAAGGGGCAGTCTAAGGGGAGAAACAGGGGAATAAACCAATAGGGAAACAAAACATGTTCAGGGACCATCCAATGGGGAAACAAAGGGGTGGAATACATTAATATAACCAATCAACAGAACACGATAACAGAACTTTCGAGCAACCGATGAATATTAAAATAACTGTGAAGGGGACGGGGGAGGAGATGGAACTTGACTGACACTTATGAGCGGCGGGAAACTATCACTGCCTGTCTTCCCCATCCCCCTCAGATTCACTGCTCCGAGGGGAATAGTTTGACCATCTTGCTTCTTCATTAACACACCTGCAGAAGGCAGGTATGGCAGATTGTCCATTGTTTCCTGTGACCACAGCCACTGACTGGGTCACCGCTACATATTCCCAAAACAATTGCAGAAGTTATTCTGAAAATGCTGGCTGTAAAACAATGTAGTTCATCTATCTTAGTAATTTAAGCAATGGTATTTATAAATCTAAAGCTGAACTGCCCGAAACTCCACATCCTTCATAGCAAAGCTCTCCAGTAGTGCATGGCAAGGCTTTTAATGGAGCTGCACCTATTTACACCAGTAGACATTATACTCGTAGATTTTCAGACAAGGATTATTACCTGTGGATAAAACAGCCATTGTAAATTTGCCTTGTTATGCATTATTCCTGAAAATACTTCACAATGTTTTACAAATAGTACAAAAAATTCTGGTTTCCCATCTTGGCAAGCAGTAGCAATTATAATGATAGGGGATAGAAGCAGCATAGTAAATCAGCCACAGGAGCAAAGACTGAAAAGCAGAGGTACTGAGTCCAGTTACTTCCTATGAAGCTCAGGAGAATGATTAGGTGATATCCATAATTTCTTCTATACAGGAGAAAGCAACAGTCCAAGAAAATAAAATAAAGTTTGACAAAACTCCTAGAGAAGGGATGAGGCAATTTTTTAATGTGACAGTATTGTCATTGCATCAAGCCTCTCCTGTAACAAGATGCTTAGTGCATCTCTAATCCATCTTTCAAGGATTTCAAAGCTCCAAGTAAACACTAAGAGATGGATTATGACTGACCATTCTATAGCTACAGAGGGTGACAGATGCAGAGTAATGTGCTCCCCTAATTAATGTGGCCCACATGAGGACCAGCAGGCTGCAATCTTGCCTAGAAGGCAGGAGCACGGGATCTGTGAAATTGGTCTTCTTTGGTTCTCCTCACACAGAAAAGAGAGTGAACTGTGGCTCTGTCCTTCCTGCTCTTCCAGGATCTGTGAAATTGGTCTTCTTTGGTTCTCCTCACACAGAAAAGAGAGTGAACTGTGGCTCTGTCCTTCCTGCTCTTCCATATTTGGACAAGGAGAGGTAAGTACAAAGCACATCTCCAAGGAATACAACTATCAAACCTTCCCACAGTGCAACAAAAGAATTCTAGGAAGTTTCTGTCTTTGTAATGCAAAATGCTTCCTGATTTCCCCATATAACATTACCTCTCAATGATGATTTGACTGATTAACTGAATGGTAGTTTAATCTGCTCCCAATTTATTACACTCCATAACAAAACTATTTGAACCTATGGGTGCAGTATTTCCTGTTGTACAGGTGTAAAGATTCCTGGAACCTTCAGCTGAGCATCTCACTAGTAACATTTCCAACCATAGAAACAATTAAGAGCCAAAGTGGTTGTGGGTTTGGTTTTCCAGTCTTTTTCCAGTTGTTAAACATTTTGCTCAAAAATTGAAAAATACTTTTTTCCTTTTCCAGATAGTTTTTAAATCACTGCTTGAGGTCAAAAAAAAGTGCATTGGAGCAGATGGCAAGAACATAGGATTTAAGCAGGGGACAGAGGTAACCATATTAGGGAGCCTGGAAGATAAATCTCTCGAAATCTTGTGGCAGACGTGATCATTACTTTGTTTACATAGATGAAATATTACTAGTCCAAATTAACAGTTGCTGTTGACCATATTTGGTATCTTTCCCCTTCAGATAGTCATTAAAACCTGCTGTAAATCATAATGTTTGTGCTACTTCCATACTGGGCATAAATCATGTAGGCATCCCAGCATCCCAATCCTTTATGGAAAATGTGTAGATAGATATTTATACCACATAAAGAATGGTGCTTGCTTCATTTTAAGCAGTTTACCAGTAGTGTCTCTAGTGATGTGCTGTCTTTGGGATGTACCAGGCAAGCAGAAAGAGAAGGACATCTGCATTCAGCCTCTGTGCTGCCAATCTGTGCTTTGCCTCTGGCTCCCTCCCCGGTGCTGCTGGCAGTGTCCCTGTGGCACGCGGCTCAAACATAAAGCACAGTTCTGAGTTCCCTACAGCGTGGGAAGGCAGCACAGGAACGAACAGTATTCTCTTTCTGTGGAAAAATCCATAGATTGTGAGAGACAGTGAGGAAACAGTGTGTTATCTGTGTGCAGCTTCCTCGCTGCTGAGACGTGTGGAAGAGCCTTTGCTGACCTTGGGAAAACAATGTTTGCAGATGTAAAGTTCTCTTTAAAGCGGGTATGCGTGTATATACTCACTTTACATGTAAACATATGTATACTTGCAGGTATGCTTGGGTGAATTCAGAAGCTGCTGCTTGGATACACTCTTTTTAAAGTTGTGATTTTTAAAATATTAAGAAAAATCCCAAGCTGGTTCAGACTGCTCGTGTGGTTCTGATTCCAACTCATCCCCTCATCATTGCCAGAAATGAGGAACAAGGAGAGGTGTAAGCCTGAGCAGGTGTTCCAGCGTTAATCACAACACCTTTGGGAGCAAATATTAGCACATCAGTCGAGCACAGTGAGTGAGAGGAGGTGTGAAACATCCATCTACTCTTCAGCAGAGCATTCTTAGTAACATTTTCCTCCTCCAGCTCTAATCTCTAAACACATAGGGTGTCCAGTGTCTATTTGAACCACATTTCTCTGGTACAGACATTTTTATCAATTAAGATATTTTTTATTTTTATGCTTGGTTTCATGTTTAACTGAATGGACTGAAAATTTCATTTTGTTGTGACTGAAGCAGGAAGCTCATTCTCCTTATTAAGGTGTAGAACCTAATATATGTGTGTTATGTATTAAGCATAAACATCCTCCAAAAGGAAAGAGGAAGATGGTGATAGTTACAGCAATGTTATATTTATCCGATTCTGACTCCTATTTTTCCCTGTAACGAAGGCAAGGACATCACAGAGGATCACAGATCAAAAAGTAGGAGTATGTAGGTGTAAATGTCACAGACTGTGCACCTTACTAGAACCTGGATATTAATTGCACAATTAATATTAATGGCACTGCATTTATAAAGTCAGACCTGTATAGGTAAGCACTCTAAAATCAGGAAATAACAGAATTAAGTGGCAGATAGCACATTTGTGCTGCAATTGAGAGAAATGATTACACAGTTTCAACAAAAAATGATACCATTTTCTTCCTATAAGTTGACAAGTAAATTTAGCAATATTTTCATTTTGTTTAGTGTTTCTCACCCTGATGTACTTGTGTGAATTAAGTGCAATCAATTAAGTCAGTGAATTAAGTCAGACTCACAGAATAACTTAGTCAAGGAGTAAGAATAGAAAATAGCACTTACAGGTTATATAAATAAAATATTTTCTATTATATTCTCATTCCTTAGGGAGTTATATACTTTAGCAGACTTTCAGTTGGGACATCTTATATCAAACTGATTTTAACTGAGGACTTTTTATGATAATAACTGTTTCTAGATTCAGGCAATAATAGAAGAACTTTACTTAGTGCCAAGCAATTAGTAATTAATGACGTACTAACTAGGCACCAAAACGTAAGATATACTCTTTCAAATCATTTGTTACAAGATTAAAAATGTACTTCCTCACTGCTTTTCTGCAATACACAGGCAGCTTGGCTGCAAGGCAGCAAAATTAATTTGATTTCATATTAATGTATAGTTTTAACCCCAGAGCATAGTGTGTCCAGTCATAACAAAGTACTATTTCTTTTTTTTTCTTAAAATGTGTAGAATAATTTGGGTTATAATCTACACAAGTAAAGCTGATTACATTAAAGTAACTTACATTAGGAATGTTTTATTCTAAATTGCTTGTGTTACCTTCTGTTAATGAAAAAGTGTAATAAACTGTACTCTGCTGGCATCTTTACAGACTTAGAATTTACAACAACAAGTGTCCCAGATTGCAATCTCAACATTTCATTACAGCTCCTTCTGCAAGCATATTGCAGTTTGGTGTTGCCTAATGGAAAAATGGTTTTCATGTGTGAAATTAAAAATAGATAAATTTCCTCCTTTCAATTGGTAGATTATGTTGAAGATGCAAGCTGTTGCTTTCAAAAGGAAAAGTTATATCCTCAATAATTTGGGAAGGATGGGTACAGTGAAGTTGGTTACAGTCTTACAGAGAGATGCAGCTTTTTGGGCAGTGAATTATAAAAATAATAATTTCTAATGAAATCTGGAATGCGTATGTCCAAAAAAGAACCTCTGAGATCCATAGTAAATAATTATCCAGAAGAATACTGCAAGCTGGCCAGAAAAATACCATTCCTAAATTTGCTCTCTCGGTGGAAGCTGGCGATGGCAAGTGTGGTGTCCTGTGGGCTGTAAGATTTTCAGCTGTGTTCATTTGGAGCAATTCCCATGACTGTGTTGGTTCAGGTTTGGCCCTCTGCACCCATTCGCTCACGAGCTGCCAGTCACAAGGAACAGCAGTTTCCTGTTACTTTTGACAGCAGCTTTCTTCATTATAACCAACTATTTTGCCACATATTCTCATCTAGTCATTTCCTCTTTTTGCTGCTTCCTGTGATCTGAATATTTAACAGCATAGCTGCAACATTCAACTAATAATGTATTTTAAATGAAATATTTAGTATAATGGGGAGGATCTGTACCTATAAAATAATAAGGAACATCAGCTATGTGTATAGAGTTCGCCACCGAGTATTGGAAGGTGGTTTCTTGGAAAACATTCTGGAATCATAGTGAAAAGCAAGATAAACATGGGGCTCTGGTGTAAAACTTGAGTGGAACTGGGCATTTCAGTTTCACATTCTAATGTACATTCTCCTTCCTGCTCATTCTGTAAAACTTTTTAATATTAAATGATGGCAAGACAGACAACATTTTCCTGTTTTCTCATTTTATCTCTTGATGTCTTGCGTGCATGACTGTGTTTATAAATTAAGGAATGATTTCCACTGAAGCACTGCCTAGGATGCCTGAGCATTTCTTAAACTATTTCCTTTGGTTTAGACCCCTCTGTGATGCCTACTCAGAATTCTTTCCTCCAGCATCCACTGCATTGTACTGATGATTATTTATCAATTGTGAATATCACTGTATTTTCTTCTCACACAGCTTGGTCACTCCAAGTATCTTCACAAGCTGCCCCACAATTGGCAGTAATGTTGTGTCTCCTACAAAAGTTGTCTCCTTCTGCACAACCTTTTTTCTAGATTATTTTAGTGGTATTTACAACAAAATTAAAACCTCCTTACCCTGTTGGATTTTCACCATGATTATGAATGACTATACGTTCTCCTGTTCGATCTCTGTTAGTTTTTGGTCTATGACATTGCTTTTTTCCTCACAACCCATTAAGCAGTTTTTCTGGAAGCATTTAGTGAGAGGACTGTAAAATGTCTGAAAATTTGTCACCTAACCCATACATACACCCCCAATGCCAAGAAACTTGTTTTACAAGATAAAGTAGTTTGTCTTCTGCTTTAGTGAAGGAAAATAGCTTACAAAAAAATCCCACTACTTCCCCCTTCTGAGGTGTTTTTTACTACTTTTTCTTTTCTCTTATTCCTCAATGATTTTAGAGATTTTTTCCAACCCTAACAATTCTATGATTCTGTAATATTTTCTTCTTTCTATGTTACAAATTGTTGTGTTTCCAAATCTGGTGAAACATTCTTTCCATCCACTGACTGACCTGTTGAAAACCTTGCAGCAGGATGGCATTTGGCATTTTACTTTCATTTATTCTTGTTCAGAATGAATTTGATACTGTGCCAGATTACCATGTTAAAAAAATCCAAAAAACAAGAGGAAACAGTGTTCTCTTTCTAGGCACAAAGCTGTATTAGAATTGGGGAAACGGCACTGTACCTAAAAGTAATGCTTTTCTTTGCTTATTGTCAAACTTGTGCCTGTAGTTTCACAAATCCTTCCTGCCTTATTTCCCTGACACAGATTTAAGACCTGGTACCATTTTTCCAGCCTGCTGGACTTGTTTAAACTGGATTGTGGTACCGACATTCTCACCAGTTTGCAAGTCTATTAAAAATCAGACACTCTGCATAGCAGGTGGCTCTATATTTCATTAAAACCCATAGCAGGTGGCCACAGATCGAATGGCAGCAGTTCCAGTATAGGAATAAATTACCAATTCAATCTCCCATGTGGATGTAAAGGAAGCAGTGACTGTCTTATGAAAATGAGTCAATTCACAATGTAATGAGATTAGGCATTGCTTTCAAAGCATTCAGAATGGTAGGAGAGTTGGACTGGGTATGTCCAGAGGTCCCTTCCAACCCTAACAATTCTAGGGATTCTGTAATTAGACATTGCAACGGGCCGCCTAGGGAGGCAGCGGAGTCACCGTCCCTGCAGGTGTTTAGGGAAACACTGTACGTAGTTCCGAGTACCGTGATCTGGTTGACACAGTGGTGTTGTTCATACGTTGGACTCGCTGATCCCCACGGTATTTTCCAACCTCATCGACTCCGTGAAGGAGTGAGACGCAAAACTGCCAGCCCTCCACGCCGGGTGAGGGGAGGGGGCGGCGCTGCGGCGGCGCATGCGCAGCTCGCGAGCGGCACTGGGCGGGGCGGGCCCGGGGGGG
>VZTJ01002485.1:122317-137615 GCA_013397795.1 Orthonyx spaldingii | reverse complement strand
CCCCCCCCGGGCCTCTGCCGGTCACCTGCTGCGTTCTGTTCCTGCTGCTCCTGGCCGGTGTGTGCGCGGGGGTCGCGGGGCACCCGGCTGGCTGCGGGACGAAGGGATGCGGGGCTGCGGGGAGAGATGTTCGCCCCCCCGGTGCCCGCGTGCGGGTTTGAAGAGTGGGTTATAACGTGAACACCCCCCTTTGAGGTGTGTGGAGTTGCTGTGGGGTGTTGGTACGTGGGGCTGGGCAGAGCCGCGTCCACACTGGGGCGCCGCGAGGCCGGAGGGCGGCTGGGCGGAGCGGGCGGCGCGGGGGCTGTAGCGGCGAGATACCACTATCCATCGGTCCTGCCCGAGGGATGTACCCAGGGACCGGAACACGAGGGACAGGGCAGCACGAAGAGCTGGGGACGCGAAGGGCAGGTCAACACGAAGGGATAGAGACACAGGTGACAGAGCAGCGCACAGGGGTGAGGACACGAGGGGCAGCACGGGCCATGGGTGTAAGCAGGGGATGACCGCACCACTTTCATGTAAACCAGGCTAATTTCAGAGCATATTGCTTTCCAGTCGACGGGAATCTGCTTTAGAAGATGGACAAATACATGCTGTTTGTTAGACATGAGGTGTGTTTAGTATTATTTCTTTCCTGGCAGCAGATACTGGAAAAGCAATTCTGTAGATATATTTGAAACCACGATGAGTAGTGATAACAGGTAATAGTTTGGAGTAACTTGCCCTGTGGATCTAATAGTAGTTACAGGCCTGGTGAAATTCCGTGGATGTGTTTATCTATTTGCAAGTTTCCTATACTGGCACTATTTGAGAGATCCCTCTACTGACAAGAGGTGCCTTTGCACAGGTCTTATTTCTGCACCTCTCCCTCTGTGCCTCTGCTGAATTAATGGTGCTTTGCAATCACAGGTAACTAGAAGAAGTGGAGACTATTTCTTTTCAAATGGGATCAGTAGGTAACCAGGCAGTCAAATGTTTGATAGGCCTACAGCTTTTTAGGTTTTCTCAAGATTGGAAAATATGGGATGCACAATGATTATTTTCTTTTTTTCTCTTATCACAGCTTGCTTCTGCATCTGACTGCATTTTAGTTGTACTGTGGTGGTGTTTATTTCTAAACAAAATGGATTTAACATACTCTTCATGACAACTGGTGGATTCAGACCCTTTTTGGTATATAGACCTATTGCATATTTTACTGGTTGTGCATAGTTTTATTTAATGAACTTCAACTCACCAGGTGTTCATTTTAAAACATTATTAACTCTCAACAGGATGTTAGAAGTAATACATGGACCAAAGCTTGAAAACTACTCATGCAGTTTTTTCATGTATTGTTGTAAGGTTTGGTATCTGGTAACAGAGCCAGAGGACTTCCCTGCATGAGCTATGCTGCCTTGGACCCTGCTTTTGTGAGTCAGTATGATCTACATGGGTGCCAAAAGAGCTGGAGTGAGTTGGCACCACAGCATGACGTTGTACAGAAATTGATAATAGTGATTTTTCTCTGACAATGTCTCTGATTACTCTGGAAAATAGTTTACGATTCTGGGCTATATAAGTAAATTCCTTTGGTTTTTTTAAATTTAATTTCTATGGTGGGCCTTTTTTTTTAAAGGGAAATCTCTTGCAGAGCAGAAATGTTCATGCTTTCCACAGCCTCTGCACATCCGTGCTTGTGGGTTGTCTGCAGTCATGCTCTGAAGTTGGCTGAAGCTGGGTCACTGGAATTGAGAGGGTGCCCTCTGGTGACACCTGCATTTGGAGTTTGGGCTGCATGTAAAGGAACACTCTGGCCGGTCTAGAATTAAATATTGTTCCCCACATGGCAGGAGGTGTGTTCTGCGCTGAGATGCTGGTGTGGCATGGCCGAGGTGGGGGACGAGCACTTGTGAGTTCACGTGGAGGATGTACAGCAGTCACTTGGTGTTTGTGAGCCCCCTTGTGAAACAGTCTGCCTTGTAATTTATTTTATTGCATTTTGATAAGAAATGCCTAACTCAGTCTAATGGAGACAACACCCCCTGTCCCCCAAGAAAACCCCCTTCGGGAGGTGATCCTGTTTACTTACCAGTAGGTTTTGTTTGTTCCTTTGGGTTGTTTTCCTCTAGAAATGTGGGGGTTTTCCTGCAGAATTTTGGAGAGGTCGTTTCCTTTCCACGCTTTTATCTTGCCTGGCAACTGTAGATTAAAAATGCTAATGTTTAGATGTTTTATTGATATTTATGCTGCTCAGCACTAATGAACAAGAATGAAGATAGAGGGCTAACTTCAACTACTTGTGTAAACTTTGATTTTTGAAATTGACTGTGTTTGTACAGAAAAGTAATGCAGTCGTAGCGTGCTAATGTTCTGCTTGATGTGTTTGAATATTAAAAGATTTGAATTGACAAGCCAGACCTTCATCTTAATCAGTTTGTTCCACGATTTTTTTTTTTCATTGAGATCAGGGTTTAATCTTTTCCTTTATATTTGCTTGAAGCTGAGTCATTTGAGCTCGTCCTTTCATTTAATAACTAGAGCTGAGTTGAAAATATCCTTTAGGGGTGGGGAATGTGATTCGTTGCATTTTGTCAAAGTATAGGCCACCAAAGGCATGATAGATTTCTCTTTTAAGTGTTGGTTTACAGCTCTTGTTAGAAAACATACTGAGAAATGTATTTTCACAATAATGAGGAAACATTTTTATTAAAAACCTTTGCATTTAAATACTTGGAACTGCTGCAGTAGGAATCATCTTTTAATATAAGTGTGTGTGTCATAGTAATTGCATGAGCAGAAGCTTTGTTGGCTTCATGTTTTGTCTGTTTATGAATTAATCACCTTAAAAGACTGCTGAAGTGAGTGTGTCCTAATATTGCAGTTGGACGTTTTAAGTAGATGCTCTGTATGCTCAGTCCCCTGGAACGTGTGGATGTGTGGCTGCAACTCATTTTCCTTTATAAGGATTCATAAAAGCTTTGTAGAATTCTAGGGAAAATGGCATTGGAGTCCTAGTTGCGGGCAAACTGGTCACTCCTGGACTTCTGTGCAGCAGGAAGGGTCCATCCAAAATGGGAGTAGTGTGAAGGCAGTGTGAGGTGTGGAAGGGCTCTAGCTCTGTGCAGTCAGGAGGAGCTGTGAAGTGGAGAAGGTGGGGGGACAGCGAGAGGGTGGCTCCGAGTCCCAAACGGGGAGGATGTATTGTGCACCATGGTGTGTGGTGAGCACTGGACCTGCTTGCTGTGACTCAGAAGTTAGAATGGCATAAATGATGGGCATTGAACTGGCTTGTCGCCAAGGGAGGCTGCTCGCAGTCTGTGTTTCAGTTTATAGGAGAGTTTGTCTAGAAAAAGGGACCTGTTTGCTAAATCCCGTAGTACAGCAAATAAAACACTGACAAGTCTAGTGAGTCATCACAAAGTATTTTAAAATACAGTGTTCCTGACCTGCATTTAAGGTTGATCTTTCCTCTCTTGGACTCACTGCTCTGAGGTGTGTTGCTCTAGTACACTCAGCTGGTGTTTCCAGAACTCCCTACGGGCTTCCAGATGGGTTGTAGACTGTCATATGGCACAAGTGGTGTCTTCCTTGAACCTGTGGAGGTCCCCTGACTTTGCTCACAGAGCCCTTTCTACCCCAACCTTATTGTCACTGTAACTTTTTACATGTCAGTAACTTCAGCACAGACAACAGTTCGATGCATAGGGTGTACTTTTCCATAAGGACAGGATTCCCTTTCTTTGTAGTTAGATCTCCTGTCTTTGTTGTCCTACAGTCCTGACTACAAGAATGACAGTTTAGGTGAAGCTGGGAAGAGAAGCAGCTGTATAGCCTGCAGGGCCTGGAGGCTTTGCCCTTATTTCTATAGCTCTGCACTGTTTGGATGTGTTTTGGCTCGTTGTATCGACCGCATCAACACATAAAGGTTTCCTGCCCCAGAAAGTCCCTGGCTGTGCTGCTGTACACATCTTTGCCTAGCACTGAGAGGCTCTAGAGCTGCTTGGTCAGTATATCAAGAAACACTCTTGACAGCCCCTCCTGAGCATCATGTTTGTAATTTAAAAACCTGCCTATTTCTCAGTGGTTAAGAGCAGCCTCCTTGGTTAAGATTAAGGCTGTAACATGGCAATTGATTTGATGCCAGACTTGAGTGAACAACACATCCATTGCTGCTTGATGGTCAAGGGGAAGCCTTTCCCTTTTCTCTTTTGCAGGCAGAAATTGTTTGCAGTCCCCTGTGATAGGACAGATCTTGATTCAAACTCTTAAGAATAGTTATTTATTCTGTCTCTTTGAGATGTAGGACTTGTGGCCTGCTCTCCATGCCTGTTTCAGAATCTCATTTATATTTAGACATAACGTATACATTCCATAGGCAAGGGAAGCTTGAGATTGCACGTGAACGTGTACCTACCCTATTTCCCCTGGTCTGTCTGAGGAGACTGCAAGTCTCTCCCATGTATTGCAAATGTGACCACAACAGTTAGTGTAGCTCACTGCCTCTCAGTATGTAGTTGAGATTTGAACATGGATTAGAACAAGCTGGCTGAAGTTCAATCCTGATAAAGTATACATGATGATGTGGATGTAATTATCAGCCTCCCTAATTGAAGGACTGCATTTGCCATTTGGTAGAAGTATTAGTGCACTCTGGTGACTCACATTTATTACTTGTTCTTCGCAATCATATTGAAGCAGTAAAATCAGTTTTTTAAGTCTTTGACTGGAAGATTGAGGACCTTCCCCCCCTTCCCCCCCCCCAGTTGATTAGACGTGGAAAATTTGACTGGAAGTTGTCTTTGCCCTTCCTCCCATGGGTTTTAGATAGTATTATAGTTTCTAGTCCAAGTAATGAACTATAACAAGCCTGGGTCAGTTATGGAGTTGAAACCAGCATGCCCTGGTGTAAGCAGAGCTGCCAGTGGCGGACTTTGATTGTCAAGCTTGCTATGAGCTCCTCTGCCAAAAAGTGGTTGGCCCAGTGTATTAATTTCTTGGTGCTTGTGAATCTCTTGACTTACACGGCTTGTCCTGTGTGTCCATCAGCTGTCCGAGGGCTGAAGCACTCAGAGAAGAAATGGCTAACAGGGTTTGCAGAGAAGCTTGAGATACCCGGGATCCCATCCCGTAATTCCATTTGAAAGTGATTTGGATGCAAAATGTGTTGCAGAAGTTTTTACTGGCTTTGGAGCTGCCTCAGTGGCACTTATGCTTTGGGATATGTATGTGTCACCTCTTTTCCTCTTTAATGGAGCTGTGCTATTGACAGCAATCAATTAAGTCTAAAGTGTCCAAGGTCTGGCTGTCCATGCTCTGACCATTGCTGAAGTAGTGAGACATTAAAAGCTGTTTGATTTGTGTCTCCCGCATTATTCATTAAGGGACAGTTTGGAGACTATGGAATCTGCTCTCATTGAAATGGGCTCAGATTGATCGTGCTGGGGAAGAAGGATATTGATCTTTTTCAGAAGTTGAAGGTGTATTTCTTAGGTACTAGTGGCTAGATAAAACTGGCAGAGATCCTGAAAAAAGTGATCTTAATGCAGTTTGTAAATTGGATTGCTTTTATCATGTTATTAATGTGCCCAGAGTTTGGAGTAATTGTCTAAACTATAGTATTATATTTTCATTTAGATTTAGAATTAGTGGTGTAATATCACAGAGTGACTGGACTCGAACCAGTAAGTGAATAAACAGGACTCGCACAATGCACATTTTCTGCTGTGATACATCCTTTTCAGATTAATGTGTAGGCAGACAGAAGTGAAAAGCTAGTGAAAAGCTGAAGGTCTCAAATTACTGTTTTTCTTTATAAGCTTCATGTATGAATTTGTCTGAGGAGGTGTGTAAGCACAGGCAGACTTGTGAGTTTTGTGTAAAACTCAAATTTATAAACTCTGCAAATGGTTGTTTCTAGTCTACTTGTTTTATTGCTAGGTTGTTTGTTTAATCTTCTAATTGGTCTGGATTTCGGTTGCTTGCTTGATAACTTTGGGGTTCTCCACAGTTGTAACTAATTTGAGTTGGTTTATAATTGAATTAGGTTATGACCCCATGTGCAGTGAGGCAGCTTATTTATTGACTGCTCACTTCTCACACTGTATTGGCAGAAATACAGAGATAGCGCAGTAGAGAGAACTGCATTAGTGAACTTACACAGCTAAGAAATTAAGCTGGTTTTTTTTCCTCTGCCCTCCTTGCCTTCTTTTTTGGTTTGATAGTTCCCCCAAACTGTTCACTTCAGCCATACAAAATCTTGGGCTAATGTCATGGCAGAGGAAGGAACAGAAAAAAGCATTAGTGGTGGAGATGACTGGCAAGTATAAAAATCAAGTTCCCATAAACTAGCTGAAATAAAAAAAAAAGTGGTTCAGATGACACTTGTTTATAGCTGAGCTTGTGGGGTGTTGATTTCTGATTATCTTGAATCCCTGGATGGGTGTGCAAGTCTGGGGGCTTGGGATAAACTTTGTTTCAGATTTTATACAGAAAAATTTGGGGCAGTTTAGGATCCTTGTGACACTTCTGAAAATTCCTTTTGCATAGAGCTAAACTCTACCATTGTTTCATCTTTACAGTAGGCTGGTGAAGTGAGTTCAGAGTGATGATGGTATTACTGGAACTTGGTAATATAGCTGATCGTACCCAGAAGTCTGTATAGTATCTTGCGCATTCCAAAAGCGTCTGCAGTTAGCAGCTGTGAAGTGTTAGAATGCTGGTAGCATTGCATCGTTTCCTATGTGTTCCGTGTGGATTTTGAAATCCACATAAATTCTAAGTGCCAGATCAGTAAACGATAAAAAGGTTCAAAGATTCAAGCTACTCTCTCTTCCATTACTGCATCGCTGTTTTGTGCTGTCACTAATTAGTAACTTTAATATTGTGAACTGTATTGATAAAGCATATGGTTATGTGGATGACTCATAACTGTAGTATTTCCTCTCCCACTGTCATGAAATTAACTTTCTCTGTGTGGTTAAAGAGCACCTGAACAGTGCTGCTGTTGCTGGCAGGTCCGGACCACTCTGCCAACAGCCAGTTTTCCCATGTGCTTTATTGGTAAGTCTACCTGAGTAGTGGTAGCTATCTTGTTGATTTTTAGAATATTAGTCATGTACTTTAGACTGATGAGTTTGTTTAGACATTAGTCATCAGGCTTGTCTGGTAAGTACTTCTAAATAATTTTGATATTATTATTGATCAGACTTTTGCAGAAATATGCCAACAGGCATTTTGGAAAAGAATAATATATAAGAGTAGAGTCCATTGAGTTCAGTCCTTCCTGCAGTTGAAGTGATTTGCAAGTATTTTCTGGATCTCAGAGTGCAAAATTACTGAAGTATTAGCAAGATTTCAGCTTAGCTACACAAGAACCCTCTGCTTCTGAGAGACATGAGTGTGGTGGACAGCGAGCAGCCTGAAACTTGAGGCATTTGTTAGGGTGGGTAGAACCTGGCCCTTTGCAGGTCTGCCTCAAGATAGGATGAGGTTAAACATTACCTAGTTATAAGGCTTTATTATTATTACCTTTTAATACGCCATTCACTGATGGTGTCAGGCGTGTGGTTTCTTAGAAAACTGTTTTCCATGTTACTTGTATAATAGCAAATATCCTTCTATAGTAGAAATGGTTTTGCTACTACATGTTTGAAAAGTGCTTTGTTCACCACCCATTGCTGGTTGTTTGCCCTGTTGATGACACATAATTTCTTACAATCCCCTTTTGGGATTTTTTGGGGTCCCAGGCTGGACCTATTCTGGATTTATTTTGAACAGATTTTGCCAGGTAACTCTTTGATAATAGGTTTTGGTATTGTTAGTGATATGCCTTGCTAAGTTTTTAATGGTGCTTTAAACAAGTACGTATTGTGTTATATTGGACAGAGGAAGGTGGTAGTACCAAATCTAATCGCAGTGTGAAACTGTGATCCTTTGGTTATCTTTCATACCCTCGTGTAGCTGTGTAGGTATGCTGGCAAAAGATGATTTTGTTTGTGGGGGTTGTTCAGCTCTACTGCAAATATCTATTAAAGTAGTCAAAGGGTCCACCTGGAATAATTTTAAAGCAATTTGGAGAGGAAAATGATGTTAACCAAATTGTAGTCGGGAGATAAAACAAAAAGGCAAGCTTGGTAAGTTTTCACTGGGGATGGGTGCTAGAGGTACAGTGTTTTATAAAGCTGAAGGCACATTAAAGCAGTATTAAATGAAAAAAACTGCTTTTGAGGTACGGTATTTACCTTTGAGGAATGGCAGGTAAGCAGATGGAGTGCTCTAGGACCTGCTTGTGAGTAGCTTCCTCACTATCTGCATGTAATGACTTGCCCTTGTACTTAATTAACTCGCTGCCTTTTTTTTAATGTGGATAGGGGCTGTATGATGACAGAACTTGAACTCTGTTTCATGCTGTGACTTGCCTTTAATACTTCTGAAAAGTCAATCTTGATGCTGTTCTGAAGCTGTCTTCGTGGTGGGAAGGCTTCTTCAATTAGGATGTAGTTCATGTTTCAGATAAGGCAATTTAATTTATCTTCCAAGAGGTATTTCTATAGCTGTGTATAAGCTGCTATTCAGGTACATGGATTTGTTAAGAAGAGAGGTCTAAAACTGTGTTCGAGACCAGCAGTTGGAACTGTTTTAATTTCTTCTGATTTTGGTCGTGAATGCTATATGACTGGGAGGGAGAGGGGAAAGAAATATCCACATATTTGTTGTTGCACATTGCTAAATTAATTTTTTGTACATACAATGGAAAACTTAAAAGTATTTAAGGTGACATTATGTCAGGGCTTATAGTAAAACTTAGCAAGTATGCAAAATGGGTATGAATTCTTAAGCATGTTTAGATTAAGAGGAGTGAATAATACACACTATTGATTTGAGGCTGATGTGGTTTTGTTGAAGAATAATTCTTGATCTGAATTGTATCACTTATAAGACAGTAAAAGCATTAATTGAAAGGGCGTTGTTGAGGCCAAAAAGTCTTTTATAAAGGGTAGATTTGGAAAATGTGAACTCTGTTGTGCAGATCTATATGTTGATGCAATTCAGAGGTATGCTGTATTTGTGTAGCACTGTTAGAGAGACGTAGAAATCCAGTTGGCATCTGTTAAGTGATACTCCTAAAAAGAGAAGATAGCCCCTTGCATTATTTATCAGACAAACAGAAGAGATGTCTTGCTAAGCTCTCGCACCCACAAAACTTTTGTTAAATCCCTCATTTGTAAACAAAGGCATATTATAGGAGGATTTAGAGCTTTATTTCAGCTGTACCTATTTTTTTTTTTTTAAAGCTAGCTCTCGTTTTCGTGACTTAGGAAATGATTTTATGTACTTTTTCTTCATCTCTTTTTATGAGGTAGTAGTCTTAAATAGAAAACAAAATCAGGCAGTAGTGGAGTTAAAGGACATGGACAGAAGTGAGATCTCTCCAGGGACCAGGAAAAGACAGGCTTCCCTTGCTGCCTTGGGATTTGCCAGAGTTCCGTGTTGTTTTCAGGTGTCAGATTTCTGTGTCTAGTCCTGAATGTCGTGGATATCTTCTTGATTTTACTTGAATTGAGGGAGGGAAGATGAGGAGAAGTGATGGACTTCAGCAACTGAAGTTTTTGTTGCTTGTCTCTTTTTCTGGTGTCATCTTTCCCTATTATGTTGCAGCCCGTTAATGGAATTGGATATCTTTTTTTCCCCTCGGCAGTAGGGTGTGTTTCTATGATCTTATCATTAGACTTGCTGATCACTGTTTCTTTGCAGCTTTTTCTGTATTTATGATTCTCCTAAAGTTGGTAGAAATGCTTTGCATACAGGAAGAAAATTGTTGTCTTTTGGAATTTGTAATTAGCATCTTCTCTGATGCTGAGGATGCCGATGCTTTTTGATGTAACAATCCTTAAAATCAGAGAACATATCATGGAAGAGATAAAGGAATCTTGCCTAGGTTGGAGATGCCATTTGTGAATTGTGTTCTCTTTTGGGTATGGGGCTGAGTTGAACATGTGCTTGGGTCCCAGGGTGAATTGATGTTGAATTGGCTTCATTTGTCAGTGAGGGAGCTGGTTTATGCAGCAGTCTCTGGTAGAGCAGCCCTGCTGTCTGATGTTTGCCAGCTCTGTCAGATTTATGGTGTTTATTAGAAACACACAACTCTGCTGAAAAACCCTGCTGTGTTGTTTGTGAACAATCTAGATTCTTCTGTCAGATTTTGTGAATCCCTACATGAATATTGCTTTTAAATTGGTAGTTGCGTTGCCTATTTTTGCTTAGGTAGTTTTTCTTTGTTGTCTTGGAGGTAGTGAAAGATACATTTGTATAGGTCATTAAAATAGCTTTGCTTTTAAGTGATAAAGCTGTTTTAAAATTATCACCTGCCAAAACACACTAACCATGTTGTGGCTGGTAACGTCAGGGTATTTCAACAGTAAGGTACTAATACCCTATTTATGATGTGGCTGGTTCTCATTTCTGTTTAAATAACAGCAGGACCAGCATCAACCTCCCCTACCTGACGAATGAACATGAAACGAAAAGATTAAAGTGTTTTCAAAGTGCAGCCAAGGTATTGACTTTTTCAGACATTCTTTCAGCAGGTAAGAGGCAGCTTGCTTCCTGCTAGTGTAGAATGGGGAAATGTATTACTAATTTGTGTTTTGGTTTGGTTTTTTAGTTTGATGGTATGGAAGATCTTGACTTTGAGAGGATACTGAAATTCTTAATTAATTTAAATACATATATATGCACATACATATATATTTAATTAGGTTCCCTGTCCAGCTGTCCCTGCTGAGTTTGTTTCCCAGCACGGCTGTCTCTTCGCTGGGACTTTTTTGTTGCTCAGGCAAGGCTGCCCCCTCTTTGGTGTGCAGCGTTCACTCCTAATTCTAATGTTCGTAAATTTCCTTGTACCTCCAGAACAAGGACAGTTTAATGACAGTAACAACAAAGCAGTATCAAATCCTTGTCCAAACTGTAACTTAGGCTACTCATTCCAAATACTTAGAAACTGTTGCTCAGACCCTTTTCAGTTCTCTCTGTTAGTCATGGCCATTTTTTCACGTTTTTTCCTCCTATTCAAGATGAATCTTGCATGAGAGCAAAAATGCTTGTCTTAGCTAAGCTATACGTTTATGTGACTGAATTTTTGTTTTAAGGCAGCAATACAGGGCATGGCAGGGCTCAAAGAAGTGTTATATTTTCATTTAGATGAGATGAAGAATTCGCTTTCATTGGTTTGTCCAGAATGACCAATGTCTGTTGCTTAAGAATAAGCCAGTGCTGTTGGTTATTCTGGGCCAGAAGACAGTCTCTGCAGAAGGGGGGAAAAAGATGTTTGTGCAAAAATTAGGACTGAATTCCTGCAGGATTTCCTGCCAGAAGTTGCCAGGGAACAGGAACGCTTACCTGGTTGATGTCTTAGGATCTGAGGATCTTTGCTTTAGTTCTTCTAATTGTGGTTTCCCTGAGCTTTGTGCTACTTTATCACTGTGATGGTTTTGGTGAACCTTGAAAAGAAAGCAAAGCTTTTTCCAGTCATTTTGCTAAGATTAGAGATTTTAGCTATGAGCATTACTGAAGGAGCAGTCTGTAAGGGATTCTTTTGGAAGGTTCTAATCTGTGAGCTTTTTAAAGATGAAGTTAACATCACCTCGTGGTCACATGACAATGGGTTTTATATCCCTAATAGTGATAGCCTGCCCTGTCATGCTATGCACTTTGTTGCATTATAGCATTCTAGGTTTACTTTTTATCAGTTATAAGATTAACAAAAAGATGAATATAATTCTCTTTTTAGTTAAATGAAACATTAAATGACATTATCTCCTTAAAAGAAAGTGTTATCTGCTGTAAACCAGTAGTTTACATTCAAAACACCGTTCTTCAAATCTCTGTCACAACTGTATTGTGTACAGGATACCTCTGTCATTACTCTTGGGCCCAAGTTTTCATACATCAGTTGCACATATCTGCACTTAACTCAGTCTTTAATGTCTTCTTTCATTGATTTGGCAGAAATGGACACAGCTGTGTTTCATAAGCTTAAGGATATGTTTGAGCGATAATTATCCAGTCATCCACTGAATAGCTCAAATATCCAGGTAGTTGGGTAGGATATCACTTGTGAACATACTATGCTGAATTCATAGTGCTGGAATAATCTTAAAAATCCTGCTTGACAGACTGTATCAAAGGCATGTCATTAATCTTACTCCTGCAGTGTCTTTCTCTCGGGTTTGTAACAAGAATTTAAGCCTTGTGTTTACTGCCCTTAGAGGTATACAAATGATTTTGTATAGCTGGTTCTTACTCTTTGCCAGCTGTGCTCTTCAAACTAATGCTTGTGCTGCTACATCTCAGTGTCTTTTTGACTTCTTCTGGAAAGCATTGTATTCTACATCAGTTATGCAAGTTCTGTAGATATTTATTGTCATTCCCTCTTTAGGGCAGATCCTTTAATCAATAATGTAGATAGATGGCTCAGAAATGGCTCTGGCACAGCTCTCATTTATACTGCCCATTTACCTGAAATCACATTGAGATTTTTCTGGTGACTGGACTGTTGTTAGTGCACAAGCAATAAATGGGCTTACCAGAATTTCAGGCCTTCAGATAAATTCTTGTCTACCTTGAGTGTCTAAAGAGACAACATTGCGCTGTGCTCTGCTGTAAGTTTCTATTTTAATAACAAGAAAGCCATCTTAAAAATATACTGCCCTCCTTCATGAAAATGTTCACTCTGAATTATTTCAGTTGGAGCAAACGTATCCTTGGTCAACAGTTTCCGGCACTTTGAGTAGGCCACTGAGATACGCTTGGGCCGTCTCACTATTGGAGTTCTGTATTTGCATTAACTTGGTTTCTGTGTTTCTATGTAACTTGGTTTCTATGTCATGTTTTATTAGGCAGGTGCTTTGGTGGTCACCAGTTGCTGGCTGATCTTGGATGGAGAAGGGTATTTAACATTAAACTATGGGTATTTGGGTCTTTATCTGTTCTCTTGTAAGTTGGCTGATTTACTGAGGCCCTTCCGAAGGGAGTTAGGAATATGGAAAAAAGGTGGATGGGATGGGATGCTCAGATTGATAAGTAACTGCTTTGTGTGTTGTTTTCTTGTCGAAGTTGTCTACCCTGGGCTTGACACACTTCCATAAATGGATGCAGGGGTCAGTGACACAGGCTGAAGATCCAGCTCTCTTCCCCAAGTGTCTGTTATAATTTCCCATAACAGTCATCATACCAAACAGGCAATTCATAGGCTGATAGACATTTTTTCCTGCCAGCACCATTTCTATAGCAACGGTGCATATCAGTGCATGATGTTCAGGAAAGAATAATTATAGAGGACGTAGCTGAAATGTTGCTATCACAGGTGTTATTGATAAAGACTGTACTTGTCTCTCTGAAAGCTGAATTCCCAATCAGACTAAGATATTGTGTTCTCTTTGAGAAAGGTCCTTATTGTCTATTAGTGTCTTTACAAAAAATACAGTAAAATGTTCTCTCAACAGTATTTTCTTCTGGGTGAGAAAGTCAGGCATTGAATGGGGGAGGAGTTTTGTCTTCTTTTCGTTAAGTGTCAGTCTTTTTGGCCATACTGTACAAAGCAAGGGTGCAGTCAAGGCTGGTGGATGTACCGAGTTCTTAATTCTGTGGACTTGGAGCCTGTTACTCAGCAACAGTTGGGACTCTCTCATTTCTCTCTCATTAAAAATCTGTTCTAGGATGATTTGATCATCTTGGTTTTGATTTGGCTGTTTGCAATTTTGACTCTAGCACTTAATGCCTACAGGAATTTATTTGATGAATCGCATGGGTAGTTGAGTTTTCTTTACATCCCTGTGTGATCTGTAGGTTTACACAGAAAATTCAGTGTGGATCCTCAGGCTCAGTTTTTGTCACTGTTTTTTTCTTACATGTGCTTTTGGCATGTGAGTTGTGGCGATTGCTGCTGTCAGAGTTCCTGTAGCCTGTTTGCAGTAACAAAGCTCAGGCTGACGTTTGTCATCTCTGTCTCAGAACTTACAAGTGTGCAGTTGTACATAAAATTATATTCAAGTATTTTCCCCAGAACGTTTTTTCTGTGAAACACTTTCTGTTCTGAGAGAAGGCATGCCACCTCCATGGATCCATTTGCAGGTCATGACAATGATTTTCTTCAAGTCAGCCTTCTGCTGAAATTTTTTGTGTTGCGTTATTGAAAATAATAATAGTAAAAAAAGCTAGGAATACAGAAGGCAGTTCTAGAGACTTTTCACAGTGAGATGTGAAATTTTTGCTGATGCACAGTCTTAATAATTCTTCCCTATTCATGTATTGTTTGTATTATCCTCAAACAAAGCAAAACTGGATCTAAGTACCTCTGAAAAGAATTTTTGGATCCTGAAGTCCATGTTAGTAGCATCCAATGCTCCACCGGTGCATGCTCTTAAGTATGGTTTCCCTGTTCAGAATGGTGTCCACAGATGTGTTCTTCCTTTATTAATTGCACTGATACTGTACCTGCACTTCTTAGCCGTAATAACACTTTGCAAACTAAGCATCAGTTAATCAAGAGGACATTAATCGTTTACTGCTCCTCTTGTTTGCAAACAAAACTGGCAACTGTATGGCCATGTGGTGAAGGTCTTGGAAAATACAGTTGGGGAAAGATTATCATCTTATTGAACTGCCTGATTAGTTAAAAAATTGTTGCTTCTAGTTTAAATCCTGTTTATTTTCTTTGCCAGCTTTTTACTTCTTATTCTCGTATCCTTCAGAAATGTCTCTAGGTTATGCTTTCTCCTGTTGCGTGTCTTTGGGGCAAAGAGGGATTCTCCTCTGGTTCCTCGCTGAGCAAACCTGGATTTTTAGTTCAGGATGAGAAGAAATGTTGCTCAAAGAGATTAAACACTTTGGGGGGGCTTTAGTTGTGGAAGGGTGTAGTGGCTTGAGTTCGTTCACTTGAGTTTTTTGGTTAAACGCCAGCACACTTACCAGATTTTATTTAATTTTGCTGTGAGATAAGGATTAGGAGTAGGTAAAGCAGGCTCAAACTTTAAAGAATATAAAGAAAGTTTATTAACAGACCTAAAAGGAAGGAAAAAAATATTAAGAACCAGAACAAAACCATTTTTGCTCTTCCCACTTCTCCGTTTTTTCAATGACAATACAAAAAAACAACACTTTGACTTTTAGTCAGTTTATCACTTCTAAATTAGTCTTTCTTCAGTTCATTTAGGGAGAGGAGTTTTCTCCTGCTTTACCATGTTGACTTTTCCACAAGAAATACAGTTTTTATGGTTTTCAGCCTCACAACTAGCAGCCACCCAAGAAAAAAAGA